>JADRCC010575089.1:0-13650 GCA_019843855.1 Hylomyscus alleni | reverse complement strand
TCTTTCTTTCTTTCTTTCTTTCTTTCTTTCTTTCTTTCTTTCTTTCTCTCTCTCTCTCTCTCTCTCTCTCTCTCTCTCTTTCTCTCTCTCTCTCTCTCTCTTTCTTTCTTTCTTTCTTTCTTTCTATTAGATGTTTTCTTTATTTACATGTCACACGATATCTCCTTTACAAGTTTCCCTTCAATCTCAGTTTCATGTGTACCAGTTTGGCCTCAAGCATGCCATAACTAGAGATGATACTGGACTTTTGACCTTCCTACCCCCAGCTCCTGAGTGCAGAGATTGAAGAGTGCATCAACGCATCAGACTTTATGCAGAACTAGGCATTGAACTCAGAATTTTGCAATGATACCCAAGCTTTCTACCAATTGAGCCACATCTCTGTGTGTACATTTGTGAGTGAATATGTGCATACAAGTATTCTTGTTGTGGAGGTCACTCATTTATTCTTCTCACTTTTCACTTTAGGTTTCGAAAGGTTGTCTCCCAATGAACCCAAAACTAACCCATTTAGTTAGGTTATTTTCCAGCCAGCTCCAGGGCGCCCAACTGTCCTAAAACCCTAGTTCTGAATTTATAAATGTCATCTATTGTACCTGATATATGGGTGCTGAGTCCCTGAATTCAGCTCTCATGTTTTGGTGAAGCACGTTTTGTTGAGTCATATCCCCAGCCCCTTATGTTTCTTGAGCTAATTAAATGACAGCATTCTATTTATTGTTCCACAGATATAGTGAGGCTTTTGGTTTCATAAAAAAAATTATGTCATGTTTCATAAATGTTGTCGTTTTAATCCCAGATGTGGGATAAGATACTGCCTCACAGCAGGTGATTATGATATGCCTCATGCACTAGCAGAGGCGTGATTTTGCTAGCTGAAGATAGTTTAATTCTGGGGAATCTGGAGAGACTATAAATGGGAGAGCCCCAAAAGGACCCACGGAGGCTGCTGCTCCCCTTGATGCTTCTGGCTGCTGTTGCAGTTTTACTAGAAGAAGAAGGTAGAGATAGCCTGATGATGAAGATTTTACTGGCCCCAAGAAACTCATGGCTCCTAATCAGCAGGAAGTAGCCTAAAGATATCTAAGTCCCTTTTTCTCTCTAACCTTCTTTCTGTCCTACCTCCTTTTGGGGGTTGGAAGGGATTAGAGTGGATTAAGGGCTGGAATTGAGGTAGAGGTATAAGAACCCAATAAAATAGCTAAAACAAACAAACAAAAAACACCAACACACAGGTCCACAGGAAAGAAGAATATTTTGCAGTATAAGAATCATATTTCAACAATACATACACTGATAATAGTTGAGTTATATTAAGTTCCCATGTCCAAGTATTTCTTGAAAATATTTTAATGGGAGACTCTATATAGATAAATTTGTAAGGAAATATTGCAAGAAGGAAAATAATACCATGAAAAAAATCCTTCTGTTTATAAAAAACAAAAGCAAAAGTAGGAAGATCTTTGAATAACATGATTTTGCTCGGGCAAATGATTTGTTTTGTCACCAAACTGAATAGGAACCTGACCTTCATCAATTTTCCAGACCCATTTAATCACAACTACGTCTTGAACCCCTGTATATACCAGGATCTATGTCTTCTCTGTTAATTCTCAGTCTTACTGAGTTGTCATGATAATATCATCAGTTTTTACACATTAAAGAATCCAAAATCATTTTTCCCCATGGGCTAAACAAGCAAAATATTTCAGGAAATGAATTTTTGTTTGTTTGTTTGTTCAAGTATTATGAAAAGAGATTGTAAATGTTACCACTGCTGTGAAAAATCATGTATGAGTTTTAGCTTTTGTTTCTTATTGGAAGAAAAATGAACTAGTATTTGGTTAGAAGAAATCAAGCGGGTATCCAACTAGAAGCTCCACCACTACTGACTGGTGTAAGAAGGTACTTTGGATGCCCCTGGAGGAAAAAAAGTTACCATCAGTTTCATCCAGTTATGAACCCTGCAACCTACAAAAAAGACCTGAGGGTATGACATACTTGCTAAGATAAACTGGTGCAACAGTAGCACAGATGTTACAGGAGTAAGGAAACACTTTTCAAAATTAGATTTAAGCTTCACTTTATGAGATAGATCTCATATATGATACTGCTACAGTGGCCAAGAATCTGATATTAGATAGATCATAGGCTTAGCAATAAAATGACTCCTAATGACATTTTACTAAACCATACAACAGTGTGTCACTTAGTTACTAAAAAGTGTGTTACATTAGAAATATAAAATGAGCATACCACAGGGTCTGCCTTAGAGATATTGTTACTTCTGAGGAAGCAAGTAAATCATTAATAAAAATACTCATAACTTTCATAAAATACTGTTAATGAAAAACCATTCAGTAGTTCAATATAAACTTAAATTCCAAGTTAAAGGGTGGATAAAGGTACACTAGAAGCAGATGCTGTCAAGTCAATAGCAAAAAACAATGCAAAAGTAGACTTCATTAAATAAATAAAATCTATACAATCTTATCATAAAACTTGATATATACATATATGCACACAAAAACTTTCCCATTGGGAAAGTTTATATATATATAAACTTTCATATACTTTCATATATATATATATAAACTTTCACACACACATATATATATATGTGTGTGTGTGTGTGTGTGTGTGTTTATAAATACATATATAGAAATTGTGGAAAAATCTATTTTCTAAAGAGTTTGCTATTTACAAATTTATCTGCTTCTCTTAGTCATGTCACCTGAGAGACACAAATCTCACAGATTAATGCTTCCTGCCCTGTACAACTTTATTCCTGATTGTTGAAAGTTAGTTTCTAAGTGTCACTGCCTGACAGATGGTTTCAACTTCTAAAATTCTCACAATAAAGAAACAAAATTTCCCTCTTTCAGGCAACTATCTAAATTTTATTTCTAATAAAAGTATCCAGTTAGACAGCTGGAATTTTGAGCTGGACAGCTAAGAAATGCCCAGCATATCTAGGATTTTATAATCAAAAGTCAATTAATAGTCTTATAACTGAGGTAATAGTTTAAACTTATAAGTCAAATTGAAAAAAATATCATTTTACATTATCAATGTTGAAAATAAAAATTGATACTCTGACACATAAATATATTTCCTTAAAATTTTTAGAATTTTTACTGAAGATGTTTATAGTCTATTATTTCCTTTCTTTCTCTTTAGTTAAATATGCTTTTCTTCTTTCACAGTCAGTGGGCTGCAATTACTATATAGGCCCACACTTTATGTGTATGTTCATGTATATAGGAGTGCAAGCATGCATGTGCGTGTTGGGGACAGAGGACAATATCACATGTTGTACTTCAGGTACTTTCCACTTTTTGTTTGTGAAAAGGACTCCACCTTTTCAACAAAGGGTAGAATAGCTAGCTCTGGGAATCTGTCTCTGCCTCATATCTCAGCACTCACAGGGCTGCGAGCTTCTGTAAGCAAATGTGCCTATTTTGGATGGTTCTGAGCTCATTTTCCTCACTACTAAGGCAAGCACATTTCTACCTGAGCCATCGCCAAGATCTTCTCCCCAAGACCTATTCTAGTCCTTCATAAGTAACTTAGTTAAATTTCAATACAAACTCTGTATTCATATTTGAAAAATGTTCTTTTTTATTTTATCAGTATCTATTTTATAACTATTCTAGATTCATAGATTAAAAGTTAAGTGTTCTTCAGGGCAAAGAAAGGGTAAATAAATACATGAGTGGTGTTCTTTATAGACATAATCAAAAAATAAAGCATATAACATATTTTAATCAAGGCGATTTTTAACAAGAAAAATTATAAATCAACCTAAATATACTAGTCCAACTCCTACTTCTTTCTCATACTGATATCTCAGCACAGAAGCATTCATTGTTGTTGATTTAATGTTTGCAATACAGACTTATCTGTGCTTTTCCAATAAATATTATCTATTGAAATACCATTTAATATTTTGATGTAAATTAAAATGGATTTCATTCTCTTGTTAAATTTACCTCTAACAACTGCCTTTCATATTTTTCATTAATGGATTGTTTTAAAGTTTTATAGACTAATTCATGGTATAAACTTACTATGTCTAATTTCTGCCTTCTATTTCTGGTGGACATTGTAATATTTCTTTCATAGGCCACAAGGACTGATTATCCTTCCATACCAATTATTTGACTCTACATATAACCATTAATAAATTCTTAAAATTAAATGGCAATCCTGTAATTGGATTTATTTTATCCATTTTTGTTAATCAGAGTGTCTGATATATCTTTACATATCATTTGTCATGTTTAGAAATACTTACATTCCATCATCTGGTTTTCCTCTGGACACCTCATATAATTTGGTAGTTGAAAATCTTCAGGTTCTTGTCTTCCTTGTGATTCTGATTCAAAGTGGCTATGGAGAGACCCAATCCCTGTATAGACAGCTCGAAGTTGTCTTTGTTGCTCTTTGAAATCTTTCTTATATGCAATTCTCAGTTAAAGCCATTTCCAGGCACCAAGGGATGAGTTGCTCACCTCATCACGTCTGATACTCTAATATAGGAAGTTGTATGAACTACTGGTATTTCTAAGGCCCATGAAAGTAAAAATCTTCTGTATGTTATGGAGATGATGCACAGAGTCCAGTAGGCTGAGAATCACAGGACTCAAGAAATCCTCAGAGGAAGAGATAAAAATCAAAGAGGCTGAGGTTCCAGGACAAGTTATTTCTCTATGCCTATTATTTTATCTCACAGTTCCTATAGTTAATATGGTTCTGTATGTAATATTCCAAAAGAGAGATTTCAAATATTCATATGGCAAAGTAACATCCTGAGAGGTGATGGGTATCAGTTTGCTTGAAATTATACAACATATATATATACATGTATCATGAATCACTTTGTAGCACATGACCACATACATTATGTCTGTCAATTAAAGACAAAGCTTTTTATTAGAAGCTGCCAGGAAAAAGTTCAAAGACATCTTATTCCCATTTAATTTAATGGCTGAAAAGTTTTCTGGGATTTTTCTGCTTTGGGGCGGGGGGGGGGGGAAGTGACTGATCTTTTTAGGATGTGACAAGAGATCTTAAGTTTTTCTGTATGCTTAATTAAGGAGATTTTCTTCAAGTCAAAATGTCAAGATGAAACTTTGTTCTCATATAAGAACTAGGCTGAAATTCTCAACCCCCCCGCCCCCCGAAACAAGCCAAATGCTGTGCTAAGATGTCATGAAAGTCATGGTTTACTCTTCACACATATACATAGGGCTTAACATAACAAAAATGCTGGGGCATGAGAATGCTATGGAAATATTCAATCTCAAGGAAGAGTCATTAGTGCTGAGTGCTTTAGGATTCTTGGCCATGAAATTATTCATATATGATTATTTTGGTGAAAGATTCACGAATAGTCCAGTTTCTCCCTTCTAATGTCCCTTTGAGCCCCTGGAAGGGCTGAGGCCATTTCCTTCCAGCAAGGAATTTGTTCAGCCAATTTTTACCTTGAGCAGCAAGACTGAAAATGGGATCATGTAATATAACGCATGGATGAAAATGCACAGAGCATTTTAAGTATTCAGAAGTGACGCTAGGTTTCTTGCAAGATTCTGAATGAGAGAAAAGAAGTCAGACATGAGGAAAGGATGCTGAGACTTGTTCTTTGATTGCTGGATAAATACTTTCCAAGTGTAACTATTGCAATAATTATTATTTATTGTGCAAGTTTGGGGACTGAATGTGGGCTATTTCATATGGCAGGTAAGCATGCTGCCATTGAGGTGGGACAGGGTATGTCATTGTAGTCTAGGCTGGACTTGACCTTGTAATCTTTCCGTTTCAGCTTCTAGAGTGCAGGTCACTGTATAATTTCTAATTCCCACGAAACAGAGGCAGGAACTTCTAACCTCTATTTTATACATGGGGGAAATAGGTCAGTTCATTAAATTTACCTAGAATCCTCTGTCAAACATGAGTACTCAAAGTCATTGGAAATAAAAAGAAAAAGGTAGGAGGCATTTTAGTATCTGGCTCCAATAAACATAGTACAAAGCTGCAGAAATCAAAAGAGCTTGATGTTTGATATTTTAAAAGTCTAATGGAATAGATTGGTCAGTATATCAGATTTTCCCTCAGTTATAAAATATTTGACATACAGCTTATGGGAGGAAAGGTATATTTCAGCTCTTGTAAGTTTCAGTCCATTGTTGTAAAAGGGCATGACAGCTCATAATTCTTTGAGTTACAACAGTCAGAAAGCAGAATGAAGGTCTGTGTTAGTAGATTGTCCCCTTTCTCCTTGTTCTTTCATCTGGGGCCATGAGAGCACACTACTAATGTTTAAGGTGGTACTTTCTCCTCCAGTACTGGCCCATTCATACCTGGAAATACCCTCATCTACATACCTGGAGGTGTACTTAACTAATGTCTTAGGTATCTCCCACTCCAATCAAGTTCACAAGATGTTAACTCATTGCAGTAAGAACAGCTATTACCGAGAAATAATAAGAAACAAATAAAAAAAACAAACAAACCAAAACAAAAATCCCAGAAGAATAGTAGATAGCCATGAGATGAATGAAAGCCTATTTTATTTTATAAAATTTATTTTATTTTATTTTTGTCACAGCATAGATGTCTCTGGAAATTATTGCAAGTAAAATAAGCTAGGCTGAGAGTAGCTAAGACATTTGTGAAAATTAAAATATCTCAGTGACTGAGACCGGAAAAGTTAAGAGAAGCTGAAAGAGACAAGGAAGAAAGAGAAGCAGAGGAAAGTTGTTTGGAGCACACTAACTCACATTAGGTGGAGAAAGCCACTGCACTGCACCAATGACTGGACGGTGGTGCTTGTAGATACAGCATGCCTCTTACATTCCAAAAAGCTGGAAAAGGGAATTTCTAAAACATTGCTGCTATAAGGCCATCACAAATGCTTGAGAAGATACATATTTTAACCTTCAACCAACATTACACAATATAAAATGTATTGCAACATACCCTAGCACCTCCTGACTATACAGAAGCTTTCTACTGCATTAAATATAAATTTTAAATATGGCAAAAATGGGTTTGAAAACTACATTTAATGCTAGAACCTGTGCCTCCCAGATTCTTAAATTATTTAATCAGTGTGTTGAAGTTCAAAACAATTAAAGAAATTTACAGTGCCAAAACCAACAAACAAGAAACAAATGAAGGCATAGAAAAGGGGAAATTAGAGAAGTTAGATTAGTTACTTTGTAATCACCACGCTTTGAATGGCAGCTTGCTGGCTGGCTCACTCCAAAGCCTATAATCTTAATGATTTCAAAATGTCCTCCATCATCACTCAGAAAATGTAATTTGTGTGTAACTGCCAAGAGTGGATCGCTGAGCTTGCAGCTCTGCCTAACTCGCCTTCCCACCAACCTGTTGGCGTAGCTCTGGCAATGCTTCCTTTAGGGAGGTTCCAGTCCGCAGCCAGTCATTTCTGAATTCTTGGGGGAGCACTTGAGTTCCTAGCCTCCTCGCTGGCCAGCTAGGACTCAGCCAGCTTCATTTAACCTGTAGCTTTCCAGCTGCATTTCAAGCTGTGAAGCGGATTGATTCCCTTACAACTTTACTGACCTCACGTGAGGGATGAGACACTCAGGCTTCCAGAAGATTGTTATTAGCCAACTTCTGTGAAAGACAGATGTGTGCTGAAATAAGTGAACTCTTTTCAATAATTATTTCACTGGAAAATATAGACAACCACTGTCTCAGTTAGGGTTTCTATTGCTGCAGAGAAACACTATGACAAAAAAGCAAGTTGGGGAGAAAGGGTTTATTCAGATTACACGTCCACATTATTATTGCCAGAGGAAGTCAGGATAGGAACTCATCCTAGACAGGAGCTGATGCAGAGGCCATGGAGGGGTGCTGCTTCCTAGCTTGGTTCCCATGACTTGATCAGCCTGCTTTCTTAAAGAACCCAGGATCACCACCCCAGGGATGGCACCACCAATGATGGCCCTCCCCCATCAATCACTAATTACTGCTTTGCAACTGGGTTGTATGCAGGCATTTTAACCAGGCTCCTTCCTTTCAGATAACTCTAATTTGTGTTTCAAGTTGACATAAGAATACCCTGTACACTACCTCGGCTTTCTTTGCCTTCTTTATTTTACAATTACCCTCTGTATTGATTACAGAAAGGGATATGTGTACATGTATGTGTGTATTTGTGTGTATGTGTGTATACATTAATATTAATATATTTATACTTATGTACATTTATTATTTATATATTTGTACACACATACTTTAACCATATTCATCTCCATTATCTTGTCTTCTCCACTCTTCTTTCCTGTTATTCCCTGTTTTCTTCCCTAGTAGCCCCCTTTCTTTCTTCAGAAGGCACAAGTCTTGAAGCATAGAAATTACTCTCTTCCTTTTTAAGATATATGTCATTACCTCGAAACTAATATGTCCCAATATGTGCAATTAGGAGACTATTTTTTTTGTCCCTGGGATCTTTTCATGTCTTCTATCATGCCTTGATTTGCAAGACAAGACTGGCCATTTTTGCTACTGAAAAATCCTAGGCAGAAGGCTGAAAGATAAATCAATGTGTTTAAATTCAGAGGGGAGATGATTTTATTTCATTCTGTAGAAAAATCCAGTGGAGCCCTCTCTGAAACCTAAGTCCCAGCAAGATGGACTTTATCATTCATTGGTAGTGGACTTGGAAGTGTGAGGGAATTTGTCTTGGGGAAGAATTCAAACAGTATAGCCTCCTCAAGAGAGGTTTGGAGCTTATACTTCCTATGTGACTTCTGGAGTCTAAAATCCTGTTGGCTCAACATGCTTACCCTGAGTCCATACTATGAATGTTACTCAGTGCCTCAGACTTTTCAAGTTCCTAACAAGAAGTCTTCAGAAGCATAGGCCAGCTCTGCCAGGTCAAGCGGCTCTTGTTCCAACTCCATTGCTACAACTCCTGAGAAACATTATGAGTTATCCACAGGCTTTATTCACAGAGCACTAAACCCTCTTAAAAGACAAATCAAGCTCTCAGCCTCTGATTTCACAGCATTCTCAATGGCGTCTTGTGAAGAATCGCTCTAGTCTTCATCCGTGACAGCTTTATGGGCATGTGGGTGCTGCTGTGAGTGACTAAGTTTGTCTGTGTGCCCAGCAAGGTTCCAGGAGCTCCTTTAGCAAGGTCTGAGTGCTGATATCCACTCCAGCATTTACTCTAGGGATCCTTTGCTCTCTCGTAGTTTCCCTTGCTCTCTCCCTGCTTCATTGGAGAGGGTCTTCTATCTCTTACTAAAGGGGAGAGAATCACCTGACACTAAGCAGTCAATGCCCCTCAGTCCTTGTTTCATTTTGTTCTGGCGTGGATCTACTGGCTGACCTTTAAAGAATGATCTAGATCCTAAAACCTAATAATAGAACAGGGAAGATTATTAATTTGCTAGACAGTGTTCTTGAGAAACCATGAGACATAGTCTGATAAAAGGCTCCTGCAATCACATCCTGTAGGTCTATGTGTGTGTGTGTGTGTGTGTGTGTGTGTGTGTGTGTGTGTGTGTGTGTGTGATTTTAGATATTTGGAAAAATTAACCTATATACTAAAGGATAGCTTTTTAGGGACATGATTAGGATTCTAGTCAGATTCTGTCTAGAATGCTCTCAGTTTCTGGATCAACTTTTTTTCCCATATTTGTTATCTTTTTAATATATGTCCACCACTGTGAACTGTTTTATATACATTGTACAACACCTCCTATTTTCCTAACGGTCATAACTTATCATTGGCAGAAACAATCAATGTAGGGGGGAAATGAATGAAGTAAAATAGGAGAGACAAAGTAGAAATGGTGAGAACTGGTTGGTTATTTCATTTGGCTGGTAATGAATGTAGAAAGAGGAGCCCCAAGTGAGGACAGTGAGCTACAGAGATTAGCATCCCAGGGGTGATTCTTTGACATCTTTAAACCTCAACCTGGCAAAAGCCTTCCCTATGGGGATGCTGGAAACTTGCAAATGCTGATGCAAGAATCCCCCTGACAGGGACATTTCAGTTCCTCATTAGACAGGCACGGAGGTACATTTTACAGAGCTTTGTGTCTGTCAATTTCTACTGTCTGAGGCCGGAGTACTTGTGCTCATTTGCCAGCCTTATCATTTGTTGCTGCCTTTTCTGTGTTTCCTCAGGTAATATCCAATTTCATAGGGTCTGATTCTCTCTCTTCCCCACAGTATTGATGATCAAGGTGGAATCACAAGGAGCTAAGATAATTTCAAAGGCTAAAGTAGGAAACAACAAAATGAGAATAAAGGCTAGTAAGTATGGAAAGAGTTCATCCTTTGCAAGCTTAATTTTCTTATCAGTATATGGATTCTCCGTTAAGTCCAGGAGGTAATTATTGCCTGCAGGTAAAGCACGGCTTGTGAAATTAAGGTAGATGCCTAAATAAAAAGTGAAAAAAATACCTAATGATTGAAATGCATCACAGTCCAATCTGTTTACATATTTTCTTTCAAGAGAATGGCAGAGTTTACTAATTGCTGATTTCATAATTACTGTTGTGGGTTGTTTTTACTTCCAATATTTACTGAAGTATATCCAAATTACACTGAATACCCATGCATCTTTTCTCATTTTTAAAAAGGGTAAAATGCTTTAGAAAAAAATGAACCCAATTAAGATTAATTTTAAATAAAAAAAAGTTGGCATTGTGTGAACGTGAAACAGCAGGAGGGATTTTAATTGGAATAGAGGAATCTGTAACATTCTCCTCCCTTCACATTTGTTTCATCCTACTGAGTTAAGCTGGTTGGTTTTCACTGAACATGACAGAAATGATTGAAAATCAACTTGTGCCATCTTCAAAAGTTTTAAAGAAAAAGTATTATAAAAATTAATTAAGGATTTTTAGGTTCCCCAATCATGCACTCAGTAAAGAAGGCACAAAGTCCACTCTGAAGTCAAACCAAGCTGCTCTGAAGCTTGCAGCCTGGCATATCTAATGTTAAGAGAGACAAAGATGTTCAAGGGTTGAAACTGAACTACCTCGAGTCCAATTTTATTGTGCTTGTCACAAGATGACCTTGTACAAGTTGCTAACTGTTCATCATCTGTGAAATGGGCTCCACAGAACCTGACTAAGGAGATGACATAAGGATTAGTTAACTCAGTACGTCACGGAGAGTAAATGAGTAACTTTGAATGTTAACAGTGTTACATATCTGCTTAGAATAACTGAATTCCAGAGTCAATTCTCTTCTAAATCTCAGAATCATACGGCATTGTCCTTAGTACAATGAAATTAAGAGAGTCATAAAACTTTACCTTCTGAAGGAAGTCTTTTGTTCTCAAGGGTTTCTTTGCCACCTATGGTGATGATAACAGTAGGACTCTATAAGAGTTACACACACCATTTACCTTACTAAAGCCCTGCCTCATAAGTGGGTAGTGTGAACAGCTTCAGATCATCGAACAGGACATTCTGCAGCAAGGGGCTCAACAGTTGTCAAAGAAAATGTTCAATGAGGGGAATTCTATCATACTTGCATTCCTCAGAAAGGGAATCTGAAGCTTTGGAAGTGGAGCAAGAGACCATTAGTGACAGTTAGTGAGGGTACCCTGACATTGGCAGAGGTATTGTGCAAAGCTGGTCTCTTATTCTTTTATCCTACCAGCACCAGGAATTGGGACTGCATTATGTGTGATCTCTATCTGCACACTCTTAAGATATTTGCCTTTTATTAGAAGATACTAATACAACCATCTCAACTGGGCTTAAATTTCAACAGTCCCCATCACAACAATTTCCCATGCCATACAGACAACCATATCACTCACTCACACACACACACACACACACACACACACACACACACACACATCACACCCACATAACATACAGACAACCACATACCCCACATAAACACACACATAGAGAGAGCAAAGGAGAGAGAGAGAGACAGAAAAAGACAGACAGACAGACAGACAGAAAGGCAGACAGACACTTACATGCTCAGGCACACATGCATGTGCGCACACACACACACACAGAGGGGAGAGGGAGAGGGGGAGGGGGAGGGGGAGGGGGAGGGAGAGAGAGAGAGAGAGAGAGAGAGAGAGAGAGAGAGAGAGAGATTCCTTTAATTCTTCTATAAACTCCATGTCTAATATGAGAAGATGACTGGAACATTTTTGTTCTCATTTTCCTTACACTAACATTAACTTTTGAAATTGTTTACAAATTCAAAAATGAATCATTATTAAGTTTACAAATATTTAGAATGTACTGTGTACATAAGTTTACAAATATTTAGAATGTACTGTGTACATAAGTTTACAGATATTTAGAATGTATGTCACTGTGATCATTTCGAGTCTATCTCTGATAGGAAAGAGAAAAATCTATGTAGAATGTGGTACATTGACACTTTCAAAAAAAAAACAACACTTTTGTCAAAAATGTGTGAGTTTCAATTAATGATAAAATCAAGCAAGAAGAAATTAGGCATCATAAGTCTTTTAGGTATTTTTTTTTCTGTCAACCCCTTTGCTGCACATAGGAATTATGTTGAATGTAGAAGGCATTGTATCAAATTACAGGTTTTACTGACTTGGTAGAGCATAAACAAAAATATTAAAATATTCCTCTAAAAGATGCAAAAGTCAAATGTAGGCTGGAGTGTAAGGAATGGTAAGAGGAGTGCTGCTCTAATGGTGTGCCCCCTCCCTGTGTGGATGTGTCCCTCCACCAAACCACAAGGAGCAATGCAGAACAATTTGATTATTATAAATTTTATTAGAATAATAGAAAATCATACATACAGATAACCATAGGATACACACACAGGAATTTAAAGAGTAAAATTTAGACTTTTCAATATGAAACAGTGTCTACATCTCATGGAGATATACTGATAGAAATAACAGGAAACAAGAGAATAGCCATCTTGCAAAAGAAAACAATAGGAACAAATTCTAGGAGTCATCAGAAAATAAAAAAAGGCATAGATCTGTTATACGTACCATAAAGCTCAGGGATTAGAGAAAGTGCTTCCCCACATTTTGACTGGAAATAACAATGGTCATATGAAATCAACTAGTCATTCAGATTTCCTTTTGATATGTACAATATATACAGACTCTACAGAAAAGCTTAAAAAATCATTCTCCTTTTTACATAGTGGCCTTGTCTTAAATGGAATCTCTGAAGGAAGGGTGGTATACTAAGATGGTATCGGAATTTGGCTAATGTTTAATGTTTCTTGAGAGCTATACCATCGGTTTCCAATTTTGCTACCTTTGATAATATGACAAAATTCCAGCAAAATGTAAAATTGGTACATAAGTGGTAAAAAAATTGATTTTTGAATGTCTAATACTCAATCTTCTAATTTTCATATACCTTTTACATATTACTGCAAAGTCATGTCTTCCACAGTCCTTTGAAAACCACATATTGAAAGACTTGAGTCATCCATATTAAAGCCAGCAACATCACCATGTTCTTTTGCAAATTTAACTTGGGAATGTAAAAGCCTGCCAGACAATATGAGATAGAGAGTGAAATTTCATTAAAAAACCATCTCTGCCATCCAAACCGAAAGAGGACCCCTTAATGGAATCAGAAATTATAAATGAAGAATTATATGCATTTTGTTTCATATTTG
>JADRCC010575088.1:0-10513 GCA_019843855.1 Hylomyscus alleni | reverse complement strand
GATACTATCATGTCCATATTATTTGACAAATTACATTTATTACTATTAAAAATTAATGTGCAGTTGCATGATGTACAAGGTATGTCCTGGTGATGAGAACAAGGTGTTTGGGTTAAACAGCAAAGCTTCATGTCACAATGGTCTAGAACACTGAGAGAATTAGTGAGAATTGATAAAGCTGCTATTGAGGGTGAAGACACATTTTAGGTGAAGAACACAAGAAAATAAATCTAGAGTCTCAATAATCAAGAAGTTATGTTGCAAAGACCACCAGAGCTCAGCTTACATCTGAGGATAAGCCATTCTGGCCTGATCTGGCCTATGTTTAGGCAATAGCTGTCAGAGAAATTGTCCACAGAGAAAAAAAAAAAGGGAAAAACAGGGTGGTAAATAAGCATTCTGGCACAAATAACTATTTTTAACCCAAACGAGGATATGAGAGAATATTTCCTTAGGTGAAGTCATTTCTGAGAGTCTATAGTAGAAAAATATGAATCTATATGTATATTTGCTTTAATCTTACAATACTGAAATTTGAGTAATGAATGTGATATTTTCACACTGATTAATAATCACAGCACTCTGATGAACTCACTGGTGGTTAAGTAATTATCTCAAAGAACTCTGGAGAAATATTATTATACATAGGTAGAGAACACCACTCACTTCTGAACTGTAAGTATGGTGAGTGCAAGGGCATTAAATGACTTGGAAATGGGTAGAAGAAGCATATAACACAGTAAGTGTTCAGGAGCAGAGAAATCGTGGCGCTGGTTCCATTGGCACAGTACTCTACAGTAATGCATGTTCTTTTAGTCTGAATGACTAAAGCACTCTGACAAAGGACTTTGAAGACAAAAATCATTGTCATGATCATATACTGAAAACACAAGACCACTGTGTAGCTTGAGAAGATGGTACTGTTAGGAGCAAATGACCAAGGACCAGTCTCATAAGGATGGGAAATTGGAAGAACTGTAAATGATGGGAATAGACTAAAAAACAAGAATGTAGATCTGGTTTTGTTTTGGGTTTTATTGTTGTTGTTTGTTTTAGCTTACAGTTTCTTAAATACTATAAACTTATATTTCTTTTTTAAAATAAGAACCTGGAGACCAATCATCAGCAGGCACAACATTGCTTGGTTTACACAGACGCTTCCTTTGTATGATACGTTTGAAATGTAGGTATGAGCACAATTAATGGTCAGTAATGGCTCAATTGGTAGAATAAATCAGACTTCCAGTAAATGAATACAACTGTGCACAAACCCCACTTTTAGAAGTTGAAAATGTTGTAGTGAAACAAAAAGATATACCCTTTTAGGGTAAAGGGAAAATAAGAAAGAAGTATGGTTAGGTACATAGAAAAACAAAACAAAATAGGGAGGAGGTAATAAGATATTGTTGTGGAGGCTACAACTCAAGTAAGTGAATAAAGGAGGCTGTGAAACAATGTGAGAAAGACATGTATAGGAAGAACATCAGAGCACAGTGCTCTCTGGAGGAAGGGTGCCCTGACAGAAGGGACTGCAGGTGGGAAGCCACTGGGGAACGAGGAGGGCTGAGGAAGAAGGAGAAGATGGGAGAGAGAAATACTGAGCTGAGGCGAATTGCATTTGTATTCCATTTGTCTTGGGAGTCTGCTGTGAGAAACTACTGGAGCTTTTTACATGTCACAAAAACCTTAAAGGATCACAAGAGACTCTGAGGAGTCAAGGATGAAACAGCTCCAGAGGATTATTAAAAGAATCAGTCAAAAAATGACATGGCTTGCACAAAAATGTGAATGTGATCGAAAGGAGGACTAAATTCAAAGTATACACTAAAGAAGAGGTGGTATGCAGTGTGTGCTGAGTAACCAGAATGATAGGAAAGTTAACGCATCCTGTTCCTCAAGGCAGGGAATCATGCTTTCATGTTTCTTTCACTCTGTAGCCCAGCCTGGCCTGGAATGCCCATGTTAAACAGGCTGGCCCCATCTTGCTGAGGCCCCCTGATTCGTTAGTACCATCACTCTCAGTTCAGAAGTATGCTGTATCTCCTAAAATTATTTTTATTCAGGCAGGTACTGAACCATTATGCTTGGTTCTTAAAGACCCACAGGTTTGGATAAGTGGAAAATGGCCAGAGTTCTCCTCTCTCCCCAGTTTCTGATCAAAAGAGACACTGGAGTCCCTCAACGTCAGGCCTACCCGTGTCACTTCAAAGCTACCGGGGCCTTTTGACATTGTATTTAATACTCATGCCCATCATGGAAATTAAAAATCAGCCTCTTAGTCTGTGATCTCACTAACATTCACACAGAAGCTTACAAGCCCACCTGGTGAACACAGTACAGATCAATATGGAACATTACTCAAGGATGTTAGGTGTCCTCTGAAGATGCCACACTCTACCTTAGCACTCTGCCCACTTGGGTTTTAGCTAGCTCCTGCTTAACATTTCTTCTTGGAACATTGGTCACTTGTTAGAACAAAGTGTAGACCCAACCCACAGTGGGCTAAACTTGGATCATGCTTACTTACATTTTGGTTTTTTTTTTTTTTATTAGAAGCACTTATGTGGGACATATTCAATCTACGTTTCTTGGTGAAAAGTTTAATTGGGCTTGAGGTTCGGAAGGCTAGATGCTGGTCAGAAGCGATGGGAGACCTCAGTGGAAATAATGTCCTTTCCTGAGATGGAGATTCTATTCTGCTTATTCAGGAATAATGACTTATAAAGTTAGCGTAAATACAAGTACCCAGGGAGCAGGCTTTAATGAAGAGATAAGAAGGACTCATAATTAGTATATAAATCATTAGCATGTGAATGGATGCTTAAAAACAATCTACTCTCTTAAGTAGCTTGAATAGTTGAGTACAAATTTGTTCATCCCAGTAATTTGCTTAGCAAATACTACCCTCTCTTGTAGGAACAAATCTAAGTTCCAGTTCACTTTCTCATTCATATTAGCATGCTAATATGATTCTGAATACGGATGTGATATTCATTTGTGTACCTTTATGAAGTGCCAGAGTATACACACACACACACACACACACACACACACACACACACACACACACAGAGAGAGAGAGAGAGGGGGGGGGAAGAGAGAGAGAGATGGAGAGAGAGAGACAGAGACAGAGACAAAGAGAGATAGACAGACAGACAGACACATACATACATACCCACAGAGAGAGAGACAGAGAGACAGAGACAGAGAGACAGAGACAGACAGACAGACACACACATACCCACACAGAGAGAGACAGAGAGACAGAGACAGAGAGACAGAGAGACAGAGACAGAGAGACAGACAGACAGGCACACACACACACACGTTCACACAAGCACAGACACACAGGGTATATTTTCTAGAAATAAAGATTTAAACCCCTTAGTCTCCCCCATACTCCTCTTATTCTTGATATCCATTCTGTAACAGTATATTGGTGGGTATAGAGGAGTTCAAGATATGTTTGTTGAACTGGACTCTGCTATTTACTGGTATGCTGACTATTTCTTTTCCCTCAAAAACCCAGTTTTTGCATCTCTGCAGTTGCGACAATGATGTCACATAGTAGTGTTGAGTAAGATTTGCTGAGTCAATGGAAGTGTGGATCTTCAGTGATTCCTGTCTGACTGGACACATCTAGACACCTGCCAGCTCATTTCCAGCAATGCACAAGTTATACAGAGCACACACTCACCTGCCAAAGGAAAACCAATCAGTACAGACTGCTATTAGCAATTCGATTCTTAAACCACCGGGCAAAACTACACTGCACCATAATCCTCTGTATCCCCCTTCAAACACCTTCAATCTGGCATGCAGTTTGTGGCAGCTGATGGTGTGGGAGGCAGGAAGTCCATATTAAAAGTTGCTTAGGGATTAGGGTTTGGAGAACAGCTGGGTACCTTTGTTACCTACAGGCTGCTAACTCAAAATGAAGAAGAAAAAAAAAAATCCTTCCTGGGATGAAGAACTAGAGAAAACTCACAGAACTCAGAGCGGGTGGGGGGGGGGAGAGTGAGGGCACTAAGAAGAGCGTTGGCCTTTGAAAACACATTGCTTTGCTTCTTGTCATGAGGTAGGTGCCTGGACATTTACCATTCTACACCAGGACCTTATCCACCTCTAAAATAAATACTGTGTGATAAAACCCTGCTCCAGGTGCGGGCGGTTTTCTCTTCGTCCCTTGGTCCTTTGTTTGAGGAAGCATTTGTTGCCGTGCTTGCATTATGAGTATGTCCACACCACCCCCTTGCTATCCCTGGACGTGCTGACCACAGAGGGATCCCACTGGATTTTAGAGGAAAATGTCAGCAATAAACAGGATTCATGGAGCTAACCGCTTCTGCCTCCTGGTTCCAGGCATTCAAGGATTTGTGGATCGAGGTTTAATTTATGATGCAGCAGGTACTAGGAATACCTTTGATCTGTCAATACCTTTGGACAGTTCTTCACAGTCCTGGTAGAGACCTGGGAAAGTGGTGGGATGCTTTTTCACAGCCCCTTTTTACAGATCAACATACTTGAGACATCGAGTGTCCAAGCAACCTAGCCAAGGCACAGCAACAGCCGCTGAGACAGCGGGAATCCTGGCCTCCTATTGGACATCCATTGGAATAGACAGCTCCTCCCAAAACAGTCTCTGCATGCCTGTGATGTTAACGATGAGTACTGTGGCATGCAAAGGTTGTCCTTCAGTTTAGTGGAGTGAGACGAGACCCAGCCAGTGGTGCCATGTGAGGAAAACAGCCAGCAGAAAGGAATACATTTTTAAAATGAAGCTTTCTACCTTCTCTTGTCTATCAAAGAGACAAACTTGATCTTTTTATTCCTAGGTAGCCTCATTCTTTCCATGACAACTTTTCTAAAAGACACCTCTGCAGCTCTCAGGGTCTATGTGCTAGAAGATGTAGCAGACACAGAGAAGCCAGTGCTCTTGGGACTGCTCAGATCCTGGAAAAACAGACAAGACAGACAAACTAACAAACAGACTGATAGACGAACAAGAAGCCCATTCTGTTCTATACTTGCTGCCAAGGGTCCTTGAGTGTTCTTCAAGTGTGCTTTCAGGCTCTTTGCTCACATCCACTGAGTCCAACTCAAGAGTATTAATAAATAGGTATTTATAAATCCTCCAGCCATAGCTCATGGAATTGTGAGCACGTCCTTAGAGAAACTGGATTCCTAAAACATGGTAGAGTCTCAAGGAGAGTTAGGCATGGAACAAGAGTCAATACCCTCCAATATGGGGGCATGTTGGAAACACTGAGGCAATTCTAGGAGGGGGCATCTGTTAGCCGTTATCAGAAGTTCCTGGCCGTCTGTCCTTGCTTACTGCTGGGCCTCAATGAAACCTACAGTCTGAAAAATTATGACCCCTCCAGTGGCAGGAGGATGTAAGAGGTATGGCTACAGGTTGCCCTGGTGTAGTTTAAAAAATGGTTCCTGGAGGGTTAGAGATGGCTTGGTGCATAAACTCCTTGCTGTACAAGCTGAGACTCTGAGGTAAATACCAAAACTCGTGTAAAGTCAGGCATTGATAACAAAAGGCCTTCTACTATGAGACGGGAGGAGGGGTAAGGGAATACCCAAAAGGCAAAGGCCAGCTAGCTTGGTGTATAGAGCTGAGAACAATAGAGACACTTTGTCTCAAACATGATAGAAGATATAGTTACCATCTGATGTTATCCTCTGATATACATACATACATACACGCACACATATAACACACACACACACACACACACACACACACACACACACACGCACACACACACTTCTCTGGAAAAAATACACTAAACTACCAGTTAGGAAATTTCATCTTGGCTGATTTTTAAATACATTTAGGGGATACGTTATCTTTATGGTGATGAAATACAATCATGGATAAACATTGAGGCCGTTTCATTCTAGTCGATGGTAAATACCATTCTTAGTAATTCCATCTGTGAAAAGCAAGCAAATCACGGTCATCCATTCAAGTCACCAGATGACAGCAGAAGCGTTGACTGCGTTCATTCAGATGGTTTGGCATAAAATCAGCGCAAATCGCGTGCATAGTCTCTCTCCTTGAAGGACATCTGCAAGTAATGATTTCACCTTCTGTGAAATCTACCCATCCCTTTGCTCAGAGGTCCTGCGAGTTCTGTTCTTGTAAACAGAACTCTGAATAGCATTTCCAGCGGTAACACACAGCTCAGAACCTCTACAGTTCTTCCTTCAAAGAGCTGCCTTAGTAAAGCTCCACTTGTCTGGAGGCTCCCATTCCTTTCCCCTGTCCAGGAGGCGTCCCCTTAGTGGATAGGCTTCACCCACCCACGTGTCTACCTTACACCTGCATGGTGTTTGTTTCCTAAGGCCAGGGCAAGCTTGCTGCGGCATTGAGCAGCCCCTGCAGCAGCTGCAGCTCTGCTCCCCAGGGCACAGCTTGTAACAACACAGCTCCTTTGCCTGTTGTTGAACAGGCAGAGGGGCATCTGTGAAGGGCAGAAGAAAGCTGATTATTCATTTTCTCTCCTTTGGAAATTCTGTTTTGGGATCTTGTTCCTGCTTAGAATGTTTCCCCATGAGCCCATTCTATTTAGCTCTCTTGCTAGGGAGCATTTTCTGCCAATTTTCCAAGCAGTTATGTAGTCGGGGATTTTACAACATATTCTCGTTCACAAAGTACAGCCTGGGTTTCTTTTTGTCCCCAAAGTCAAACATTTTAACAACTCACAAAGAACTCAAGTATTCTTATGTGTGATGTCTGAAGGAGAGAGAACTTCTGAAGCCAGATGTGAAAAGGAAGGCACTGTCTTTTTTTTTTTTTTTTCCTGTAGGATAAACTACAAGAGGTCTCCACACTCTGGCTTGGAGAACAAGGACTTGTCTCCCAGAAAATGTTCTGATGAGTGACATTGAGTTGTTTTTTCCTAAAGAGTTAAAAAAATGTTTAAGTAAAATAATTTGCTACTTTCTTGACACAGAGACTTTTAAATTTCTTTTATTTGTTTCGATCTATCCTGCAGAAGCAGAATGAACGAATCATTTCAGTTGGGTCAGCTGTGGATTGCTGACTCGCTGGAGTTACAGACTGTGAAAGTTTAAAGTGACTACAGTTAGCTATGGGCATGGTAAAGTTGACAAGTAGCTGCCACCTGAGTCCCCATCTCTACTAAAACTTTGCCAATGACAGAACCAGTACCTCTGTTTTGAAATTAAAATATCTTTTATAAGTATGATGTATATTAGCTTAGAGCACATTTACGCCAGAAAATCCTCAGGATCAATTGAGGAGTGGCTTGGAATTGGTTTCTACCCCTGGCTCTTTCCTAACATCTACTACTTAGTTAATACATATTTTTTCTCTGATTTATGATTTATGCTTCAGAAGGATTTAGACAGACAAAAATGGACAAAGCCATAAATTTTCCTATAGGGCATATTTTAAAGGACATTATTTTGAATTCAGAAGCTGTGCTCTCAGAATATGGGTATCAATGTCTTGTTAAAAATCAATACAGTAAATATATCCAAAGAAAGTGACATATTTATGAAGGCATTTACAGGTAACATGCCTACCTTAGACAAGTATAAATGTTTGAGATATGCTACTACACATAAAAAAACCTAATAGACTCTAAGAACTAAACTTCTAAAGTCTTGGCTAAACTTAATATAATGTTATAATTTGCACATGTGCACATGTGCACTGTCCTATAAATGATGTCCTATAAATGTCCTGTGTGAGTCTGTTTGCAGAAGAAGCATTAAAATATCTTATGGTCTTTCTCATTAATACTTAAAAATTGCAGAAGCAGCATTATGTTTATAACTTTAAGGCAGTCTTAATGTATGAGAATTGGAACAAAATCCACCTTGTGAACATACTATGATCATATCACAGTATTGGATATGTTTATATATTGGACATAAGTTATGAGTTGAAGGCCATCTATGAATGTAAATTCATAACTATTAGCTTTTTTATCTTCTAGATTTCAGTTCTTTATTTAAATGAGAAAGAAATGAAAATAACAGAAACTAATTCACAATTATATACAAGGCCTATATAATATAGCCTTAATAGATAGATGTCTTAAGGGTCATTCAGCAACTATCCTTCAGTGCTCAAAATTGATTATTATTGGAATGGTACCAAATAATGATAGGAATACAGTTTTTAGTAAAGACCCTTGAGACTTAGGAAAGGGTTAAAGAGTTTAAATTAGCACCCAGGGGTTTTCTGGTGGTGAGATAACAGTTACGGTAGCAACCAAAGCACCTCACGGGCAGCATGGCTGTTTTGTGTTCAGTGTCTGAGGATAAGGGAGAAAGCTTTTAGAACAGATGCCAAAGATCAAATAGACACTGTGTGCCATTTACAATCTTCTTCCTAATAATTATGTAATTAGTTATTCCTTCTCATGGAAAACAAGAGGGCCTAGGTGATCAGAAGATCAAAGGAACAGTTAGGATTTAGAGAGAGTAGAGACAGTATATCCAATGCAATACACTTCCCCCCATGTAGACAGGTTATTTTTATTTTATGTTATCTTACTTCTTTATTACTCTTGGTTAGCCAAACCAAGGGTGTCAGGAAACCCAGAGAGGCAGAAGATTTCCATCCTCTTTCGGTGAATTTATGGTTAAAGAAACAACTTTGTTTTGAAGGCAGAATTATGAAGTTAAAGATTTTAACTAATGAAGTTTTGGCAAAAAAAATGGTTTTCCTTATTAAATTGTCCAAAAAAGTACTACTTTTAGATAGATACAATAGAAGACAATGGGGTAATATTTCATGCCAAGATTACTCTTAACTATAACCAGATGTAGGATATGCTTGCACCTCACTGGTCTAGTGATGTGACTCATATGACTTGAATGAGCAGCTACACAAAGAACCATCTTAAGACAACCAGTAAGGTAGGTTTTACCAATTTAACTTAAAAAAATCCAGAAGTTAGAAACACCAGAATGTTTCTAAAAATGAAATAGCAAGAAACTCGGTCTGATCAGAGATCGAAACAAAACCCAGGGAACATGTAGAGGACTTACATGCAAACTAGTGGCTGATTATAACAGAGAAAGGTATTGTGTGTACCCCAGTTAGCTGCATAACGACCCCAGTGTATCAAAGCCATGTTACTGCTTTTCTTACTCTGATTAACTTCCTGTTTTGAGAGTTAAACATAAAACCATGCAACATAACTCCACTACACAACCCTCTCTCTGCTCAGGGTTTGGAAGCCACTCTGTGGTGAAGCCATAGTTACAAAAGCACTAATGATGTGGCAAAGGGCTTCCCTCTATATCTTTGATCTTTTTCTGGCAGGTTCCACAAAGTTTGCATTTCCCAAGTCTGCAGCTCTAGCACCATCTCTTGCTAGCATCATTCTTTGACCTAAGTCTGAAACCCTCTTAGAACTTGACACACTCTATACTTCGCTTAGACTGGCCTCTTCTGCTCTTTTCTTAGTGGATGCCACCTTGGTCTTCAGCAACTCTGCTGATTTTCCATTTCCTTATAGGGCATCTTTCCAGAATCCACAGGCAGCTTAATGACTTTTTTTTTCCAGTCATTTTGTCTCTTAGAAACTTTTTTCTATCTTTGCATTTTTTGTATTTTCCAGTGCATGTTTATTATATGCAGTATATGCATATATGCTACACACACATACACACACAGACACACACACACAGACACACACACAGACACACACAAATATATTGCCTTTTGGTAGACTGTGAACTCTCAGGGAGGAACAACAATGTCTTGTTCATCTTTGTAGCTTCACTTCTCGCATAATGCTAGAATTTCCATGGAAGGGGATCAATAAATCACTACTGTCTCAATAGCTTTTTTTCCCTGTTGCTACGCCAGAACCCCACAAACTGAATAATTTGTTAGAAAAAGAAATTTTCTTTTTATAGGTTGATAGTTTTAAAACTCTAGCTTTTAGGAAATTGGAGTTTAACATATGGGAAAAGGAATAAAGCAAAGGATAGTGAGACAAGAGATGGGGTAAGAGATAAGGGCAAGAGAGGCTGAGGGTTCAAAGGATCAAGAGAAGGGGCAAGACTACCTTTATAAGAAGCCCATTCTCAGGTAAAGAAAATGTACTGCTAAAAAAATGAAATGATAAGATTTGCTGGAAAATGGATAAAACTAGAAAAAAAATGATCCTGCATGAGGTATCCTGGGACCATAAACACAAATATGGTATATATTTGCTTATATGTAGATATTAGCAGCTAAGTCAGTGATAATCAAACTGTCATTGGTAGAACCACAGAGGTTAGGTTTAGAATAAGGATCTGTGGTAGTGAGAGACAGATAGATGTTGTTAGAAAGGGAAATAGAATACGTAGTTATGGATGGATTGGAGGTTCTGAGACTTCCAGTTTAAGTAGATCAGGTGGAGAGGGGGAGGGAAGAGAAGAGGGAATTCCAGGAAAGAGCCAAAAGTAAGGGATATTTGAGGAGTACTCTGGAAACCTAATGCAGTAGCAGCTTACTAAAATATATACA
>JADRCC010575086.1:12084-25397 GCA_019843855.1 Hylomyscus alleni | reverse complement strand
CCCAATCTGTAGGTTGCCAATTTGTCCTAAAACACACATCTTTTACCTTACGGCTTTTCAGTTTAATGAGGTCCCATTTATCAATTATTGATCTTAAAAGCCTGAGCCATGGGTGTTCAATTTAGGAGATTTCCCCCCTGTGCCAATGAGTTCAAGGCTCTTTCTCACTTTCTCTTCTATTAGATTCAGTGTATCTGAGTTTACATTGAGGTCCTTGATCCACTTGGACTTGAGCTTTGTGCAAGGAGAGAAATAAGGATCTATTTTCATTCTTCTACATACAGACCTCCAGTTAGACCAGCACCATTTACTGAAGATGCTTTCTTGTTTCCACTCTATGTTCTTGGCTTCTTTGACAAAGATCAAGTGTCAGTAAGCATGTGCATTTATTTCTAGGTCTTCAATTCTATTCCACTGATCAACCTGGCTGTCTCTGTACAAATACCATGTGATTTTTTTTATCACTATTGCTCTGTAGTACAGCTTGAGGTCAGGATAGTGATTCCCCCAAAAGTTTTTTCATTGTTGAGAATTATTTTGGCTCTCCTGGGTTTTTTGTTTTTCCATATGAAGTTGAGAAGTACTCTTTCCATGTCTATGAAGAACTGTGCTAGAATTTTGAATCTGAAGAGTACTTTTGGTAGAATGGCCATTTTACTATGTTAATCCTACCAACCTATGAGCATGAAAGATCTTTCCAGCTTCTGAGGTCTTTTTCAATTTCTTTTTTCAGGGATTTGAAGTTCTTGTCACACATAAGAGATCTTCACTTGCTTTGTAATAGTTACACCAAGATATTGTATATTATTTGTGGTTATTGTGAAGGGTGTTGTCTCCCTTTCTTGGAAAGGCTACTGATTTGTTTGAGTTATTTTTATATCCAGCCACCTTGCTGGATATAAATCAAGCTATAACAAAAACCTTAATTGGTTATAAACAAAGGAAACACTGCAAAGAACACTCTCTGGTAAGGATACAATAAAAGAGTGTTAACAGCAACAGGCTCTTTCATTATTTTAGACTCATTGCAAAATTATACCTATCAAAGAAGTAGCACAGCCTATGATGACGGAATTTCAAGAAAAGAACAATAGTGAATTTATTATAATCATATTCTACAGAATATTTATAGCAGTGGTGGGGATATCCAAAGTCTTAAATATTAAAAGCAACACAACTTTAACATTAGAATAAATACAACTTCAAACAATAATGCTTGCACACAAAAGCAAGGAAGAGCTGTTAGCTTTCTTATATGTGGGAGCATTTGTGATTACATAGGGAACTATTTTGATAAAGTTTCAGATAAAGGGTACTAATGTCCACCACATACTTTCACATGATAAGCATACACAGCCACATATGCAAACATGTGCACTCACATGCAAATAAAGTGAAACTGTGAACTGCAAACTGCTGACTCTGGTGGTTATGTGGGAATTCGTGCCACGTGACCTGCTGAAATGAGCACAGAACTTAAAACTAACCCTGCTTAGGCGCTAACAGTCAACCCTGGCACACTGGTTAAGGACGTTGATGGAGAAGGGCTGTCATTTTTTCAGTCCTGCAGCCGCTGATGAGTTGCCCATGCTCTAGGAAGTAATCTCCCACCCAAAAGGAAAACAAAAACAAACAAACAGGCTTAAAGTTTGATGTATCTTTTGATATGCTTTCAAAAGCAATATTCACATTTTAAAACTGATTTGAGATGCCATCAGCAGAATAACTCTTTCATTACAGGCAAAAAACAAAAACAAACAAACAGAAATAAACAAGTAATACTTACCATACAGACAACTGTGTTGTTCTAATTATTTTTCCATACATTAACTAAATTATCAGAAAGTGTGACAGACTATCACTGTTTCCATTTTTCAGGTGAAGAATGAGACAAGCAGATGACACAGTTAATAGCGGAGCTAGATTATTAAGCCACAGGCTGGCTCTAGAGTCCACCTGAACTCTGTACTATGCTGTCCTTTCAGGCAGAATAAAACAGGTTTAAAATTTTCAGACATTACAAATTCTAACAGGTCTCTGCATTTAGCAATCCATGCAATGACAAAAACACTGTTATGAAAAAGCTGTAACATCAACTGTCCTCTGACTGAACCACTTATGTAAGGTTCTATGGTATAAATGAGTTCACATGGAAATTTTTATGTGACTAACAATAAAAAAAAAAACTGTCCAGAAGATCCCTAATACAATACAACTGCTATGACAGGTTAGTCAATGAGTCTGCAGCAGAGAACAGACCTAGGTGGCAAAACAAACTTTATTAACTCTCTTAGATATGACATTGTTGCTGTGTGGCTAAGGAAACAGGCTTCCACTGGAATCTGCATATTCCATTGCTCTAATTAGGCTGTTACCACAGAACCTTCTATTACTTTAGTAAAAAGAAGCTGGTATTTCTAATCTCTATTTTTATATTTCTTTATTTTTGTACTGCATATTTATAATAGACAATAAGTATAGTGTTCATACAAAATTAATTATCAATAAAATAGCTGCAAAATGGAAAAAAAATATGTAGGAACAGACTTTTCATCCCTGGGCAATAATAAGTAATAGGCAAGAATAAAATTCCCCCTGGTAACTTATTCTATATTAATCATGTAGATGTGTAAAATTTACCTGCTTTTTCTTTCAATTAGAATGGCCACATATGAGGCTGGCAGAGCAGCACCAAAGCCAGGAGTCCATGAGTAGAATTTTCCAAGGATCTTCCTGAAATTCAAATTTGTAATTTTTGTATGAAATTCCTAGTTGATCATTTTAGTGTTTACAAATAGAACTTTCTCTTCCCCACTTGCCCTCTATCCAAATATGCCACAGTACCTCAAATGCACCAGGTCCCAGATCAGACTCATTGTCTCTGCCAGAACTAGGCAGGACTCAACAGTAAATTTTCAGAAAAAGCAACAGTTTCTCCAAGCATTGCCTATGTTCTTTGTGATACTGTAGTTCTGGGATGCTATTTGGCTTGGATTTGTTTTTGAGACAATTTTACTGTGTATCCCATTCCATCCTTTAGCTAGCCTCTGCCCTAGGAGTCCTCAGCCTCCTACCTGACTGCAGTGTGTGCCACCCAACTGACTCACAAAGAGGTACGTTAAAAAGGATTCCATTTATGTTCTACCGCCCTCATGTTTCCTTACAGTGCTTGCTAACAGTTTATGTTTTTTAGCTTTATGTGGAAACTATTTCTTATCTCCTACCATTTGTTACTTGAAAGTAGAGATCTGCAAAGTACTGAAAATATTAAAATTGGCTTAACTGCTTGTGTTTCCAAATAAATTTAGAGACATGGAATGTATGTTTTTGAGAAGGGGGATCTTATTTTGTAGTTCTAGCTGAACTTTAACTCACATAGTTCAGGCGGCCTCAAACTCTTCAACCGCTAGAGTGCTGCTATTAAAGCCATGCAACACCATACTCTGCCTCATATGTTTATGCTCCTAAGAAAGGGAGAACCAGCCTCCAAATATCCATATATGTATACAAATATTATATATGTGTATGCATATATATATACATATACACACACACACACAAACACATATACATACATATATAGAAGGGGGTATGGGGACAAGACAGGATCAAAAATCTGAAAATTTACCTTTTTAATTGAAGTTTGGGCTTATGAAACTGCTATGAACACTCAACTTAAGCATTTGTGAGATATTAAAATCCTTTTGCCTAAGAAACCTATAGGTAGGTTTTCCTTACAGGATCTACCAACTTATCGGATATAAACTCTGGGGGAAGGGGCTTAGGAAGACAGCTCCAGAGAAGACACTGCCAGCCTCTCTCTATTTAATACACTCCACTTCCACTGTTTGACCAGAGGTGCACAGAAGCGTGTGCTGCAATAGCAGCCTCCAGGGCAGACGCGCCACCGCTGAGCTCACAGGCTCAAGCTCCTTACACAGATGTCCAAGTCAAGTTAAAGGAGCAATCTTCTTTGTAGCATGAAATCTTCCTGTTTCCTGCCTCCACTATGTGACATTTATAAATACTAGTGCTCCAAGGGAAAAAAAAAACCTATGAGACAGTTTGGAAATTATATGCTTAACTCTACCTAAAATATACAAAATGAGCATCGACAACACGAGGATGAGGATAAGATGAAATGGCTTCTAGCTTGACAGACACAAACGTGTGCTTCCAACAGCAGGGAGAAATTGCTGAGAGCAGCACTCAAAGACTGAGCATCCAGCACAAGTCAGTGCACACAGTAGGGCATCCATCACAAGTCAGTGCACACAGTAGGCAGCACAGCCAAGGACAGCATGCCTGAATCACTGTCCAGGAGGAGGTGACACCAAGGGCTTATTTAGGATGTCCAGCCATGTGTCTGCTCTGGCCCCAATCTTATATGGCATTGCCCTGAATATCAGACCAGAATAACTCAATTCTGCTTCTGATCAGAAATGCTGACCAACAATTTCAAAACTACAGTAGGCTTCAGAAAATGAATGATATATTCAAGAGTTTTTGTTGCATAATCATGCCAATAATTTGAAATTTACATCATAAGGCCAAGACCTAAGGCCCCTGACTTTACAAATTTTCTTGTAGGTAAATTTCATTTCACAGATTAAAGTAGAAAGAAAGAGAGTAACCTGAAAAACACTTATGCCAATAGAGCTTTCTTTCTTCAGGATTTGAATGATAATGGAGCCCATAGGTTCATATATTTTAATGTTTGGTTCCTGGTTGGTGGAATGTTTAGGAAAAGCGAGGAGGAGTGGCCTTGGAGGAGGACATGTGTCACTGGGGTAGGCTTTGAGGTTTAAAAAGCCCACAGGAAGCCTATTCTCCCCTGTCCCGCTCCCCCTTACTCCCCCTCTCCCTTCTGCTCTCTCCCCTCTTCTTTCCCCCCCTCTGCCCACCTTGTGGATCAGGAGAAGGATATCTACTCTGGCTACTGTTCCAGCACCATGCTTGCCTGCCACCATGTTCCAGGACACAGTGACCATGGACTCACCCACTGACCTGACCACGCTGCATGCAAGCCCGTGCATGGGCGTCCTTTGTAAGTTGCCCCAACCATGGTGTTCTCCACATCAACAGACAATATAAGACGGCTTCCATTTCTACAAAGCAAATTCTTTAACATGGATTGGCGACTATGAGTACCAACCTTAAAACGCAGAAGAAAGTAATATACAAGGCTCCATTAGCAGTGAGGAAGGAGGCAGACTGGAGGATCTCAGGAAGCAGCTTGTACAGGTAATATTCCAGCTTCCGCTTCCGGAGAACAGCTGCAATCTGGAAATAAGGAGGCTTTGTTATTTAAGCCATCCAACTGCTCCCACTTACATTCACTCTTATATGGAATAAGGAATATGGTAAAGACTAAAGTAAAAACCTAGGCATTTGCCTAGCTCCTCTGTACAAAGTTAAAACAGAATATGCTTGCGCTCACTTAAGTTAAAAAATAGTGACAGCATGGGTCACATGATAGAGTTAGCTCCAAGGCAGGACATGTCAAGACCACCATCATCATCACCACACGATCATCAACACCACCAACATCACCACCATCTCATGGTCACAAGACAAGTGAGCTTTAAGGTAGGTACATGTAATAAAAATGAAATTAATAATAAAAATAATAACAAAAATAATTACAACATGGATCACAAGATAAGTCAGCCCCAAGGTAGGTACATGTAAAGCTGTAAAGGCAGTTTTCAAATGAAAAATATACTTTCAAAAAGAAAAGGTAAGTTACAACCCAAATAAAATCACATGCTACAACAAAGCTCCATTAACCATGCCAGACCAGCCCACCATCTCAGGGAACCTCAGTGTCTGACACCAAAAGCTAAGCAATGATTCCAAGATTCAAACAGCAGCTGTAAGGGATAAAGGTGAGGCATAAAACAAGTTAATGACTTCTGGCATTCTAGAGCCCTGAAAAAAATTAATAATGAGCCAACAAGCTGGCTCAAAGGATAAAGGTGCTTGCTTCCACGCCTTGTGATCTGCATTCCAACCAGAATCCAAGTGGGAGAAAGAGAACCTACTCCTACCAGGTGTCCTCGGATGGTGACATGAGAAGGCCCCAAATGCCACACATATTTAAAAATATGAGACTCACCTGGTAATTTTAAATTGAAAAATATTAATTTCTATGTTTTAAATTGAAAACCTATGTGTTTGTTTCTTTGTTTGATTTGGTTTTGGTTAAAAACCTGTTTGGCTTGGTTTTGATAAACTTTGAATTTAAAGGGGTAATTTCTAGATTAAGTTAAAACCACCAAAACCCTGGCATAGTGGGATGATACAAAAATAAAGATATGAATCTACCCAGTGAGCACACTAGTAACGTTGCAGGGGATAAAGTAAAAGATAATCATAGTATGTTCATGACAGGTGACTGCAAAAGGTGATTCCATTTGGGCACCACAGTGTGTAGGGCCGTGCAGTCACTGGAGTGAGTGTAGCTCAGGCTGACCAAAGGTTCAGGGAAAAGGGAAAGGAACTGAAACGATAACAGAATCCTCACAGGTGAGAGGGAAATCATTGTCCTTCGTTAGGAAACAGAACAGAGGAACAAAGGTTAGAACAGCAAGATTAGAGAATGAGTGGAGAGGTGGAAGAGAGGAAGGCACTACAGAGAGACAGGAAAGCTGACAGCCTCTCTATTCATCCCCTATCTTTCTAGAAATAACACTTCCTGAAGCTGGAGGCCAGCAAGTCCAGTGACCTCTGCTAAGGTTTTATTCCATCCACAAAGTCACTGAAATTGACCATCTCTCCTATTTCAACTCAGCTGCCATCCATACAAAGAAACAGCAACAACAACAACAACAACAGACCAATTCTATATTTAAGGCATATGAAAGTCTCGATGGGGGTGGGGGGTAAATAACAAACCATAATACATACAGCAGTGTGGTAATGCTAAACCTGAGAGAGAAGGTGCTGCTGATGAAACACGGAAATGAATGAAACTACACAATGCTGGTGAAGGAACGAGAGACAAGCTATTAGCTTCTCAACGCTAAGACAAGGCACATGTGGGAAACTGCTTACTAGAAGAGTTTGGAGCTCCAAATTCCAAAGGTTCTGCCCAGAAGCCCACTCTGCGGCTTTTGGGTGGGGTAAGGCAATCAGAGCAGGAACATGTGGCAGCCAAAAAGGGAGGGAGAGAAACAAAATGCGCCAAGGTCCTAATATAGCATGTTCATAAATTACATGTCCATTGTACACAGTGTGAAATGCAGATCCAACACAATTCTTTACACACCTCAACAGAGACCTCTATAAACGACAACAACAAAAAAATCTGTAATTTACACAGAAAGCAAAGGAAGAATTGCTATAAATACTACTAATACAAAAGTAGAGGCTCACAGCCATCCATTGGACTGAGCATAGGGTCCCCAATGAAGGAGCTAAAGAAAGGACCCAAGGAGCTGAAGAGTTTGCAGCACCTTAGAACAAACATCAATAGGAACTAACTAGCACCCTCAGAGCTCCCAGGGACTAATATGTATAGCAGAGGATGACCTAGTCAGTCATCAGTGGGAGGAGAGGCCCTTGGTCTTGTGAAGAGTGCCCCAGTGTAGGGAAATGTCAGGGCCAGGAAGTGGGAGGGGGTGGGTTGGTAAGCAGAGGGAGGGAAGAGGAAATAAGGTTAGTTTTTTTGTTTCTGTTTTTGGTTTTGGTTTTGCTATTTTTTCGGAAGGGTAGCCAGGGGAGGAGATATCATTTAAAATGTAAATAAAGAAAATATGTAATAAAAAAAATAAAAAATAAAAAAAACAAAAAAAATACATTTTAAGTATAAAAAAAACAATTTTAAAAATGCAGGAAAACAGAGGCTTGTGAGATGGCTCAGCGGGTAAGAGCACTGACTGCTCTTCTAAAGGTCCTGAGTTCAAATCCCAGCAACCACATGGTGGCTCACAACCATCTGTAATGAGATCTGATGCCCTCTTCTGATGTGTCTAAAAACAGGTACAGTGTACTTACATAAAGTAATAAAATGTAGAAAAACTAGCTCCCTGATCAATTGTGCAATACTAACAATGTAACACATGAGGAGAACAAAATACAGAACCAAGAGAATTCATCCAAATATATCTAATTTTTGATAAAAGTCACAAAAACAATTCCACAAAGAAAAGAAAGTGGTTTCAATAGACAGTGCCTTCTATAGGTTTGTAAGTAAGGGCCATCCACAAGTTAGAAAGAGAGAAAAGAAATATTAAGCTAGGTTTCACATTCTATATAAAAAGTAATTCAAAATGAATCACAGATATTATATAACATCGAAAACTACAAAACTTTTGGAGGAATGGGGGAAAATTTTAAAACAGTGGGGCAAAGCAAAGAGTTTTCAGACTTGAAGCTAATGGTCAAAGAAATACTTGATAAACTGGACTTCAGTTCTTGGTAAAAGAAGTAAAAAACCTATCTGGAGGATAACAGATATGCTACAGAATAGGAGAAAACAGAAAGCCTGCATCGTGTGTGTGTGTGTGTGTGTGTGTGTGTGTGTGTGTGTGTGTGTAAATCTTAAAGGCAACAGTAAAAACACAATCCAATTAGAATAAAGGTAGGAAGAGATATTTTCCAAAAAGAATATATAAATACCAAATAAATGAGTAGGAAAATGTTAATTAACATTATAATGAGCTATCACTATACAACCATGAGAATGGCTAAAATGAAACTAACGTCAGGGCTGGGGAGATGGTTCTCTGTGCAAGCATGAGGACCTGAGTTCAGATTCCAGTATCCAGGCGTTTTAAAAAGCACCACACCAGCGTTATACATTTACATAACCCCAGTCCCGATAGGCAGAGATGGGTGCATTTCTCGGGTTCCCTCACCTGCCAGTCAAACTGAAAGGAAGCTTTGAGTTCAATCTAAGGCACTGTCTCAAAAAAGTAATGTGGAGAGGTGACGAAAGAAGACACCGGACACTGACCCTGACCTCCTGATCTATATGCACTGCTAAGAGCTCTCGAGCTCCCTCACCACCGCCCCTTCACACACACACACACACACACACACACAGTACAAATGCACACAACACACAACGACAATACCAAATGCTGGCAAAGATTCAGACAACCTAGGCACTCACTGGTTACTAGTAGAAACTTGATCTGATTAAGATATGCTATAGGACAGTTTGGCAGTTTGTTGAAAAACTCATCAAGCAATTGCCATTAGAGCAGTAACTGTTTTATTTTATTTTGTTTTGTTTTGTTTTGTTAAATGTAGTGGTGTTTTGTCTGCACATAATCTGCGCACCACATGTGTGCAGTGCCCGTGGAAGCCAGAAGAGAGAGTCTGACCCCCTGGAAATGGAGTTAGAGATGGCCGTGAGCCACTGGTTTGTGTGCTAGGAACTGAACCCAGGTCTTCTGGAAGGGCAGCCAGTACTTTTAATCACTAAACATGTCTGTGTACATCTGAGAGCAAAAATGTGATGTCTTCTGTCTCCCTCAATCTCTCTCTGCCTTTTGTTCCAAGAGTCTCTCCTTGAACCTGGAGTAACAAACTCTACTACACTGGTTGGCTGGTGAGTGAGTTCCCTCTGCCTCCCAGTTCTGGGATGAGAGGCACAAAGCTCCATGAACAGCAGTTTGAGTAGTAACAATCCAAACTCAGGTCCTCCTGGGTTTTTTGTTTTTGGTTTGGTTTTTTTTTTGGGTTTTTTTTTTTTTGGTTTTTTTTGGGGGGGTGGATTTTTGTTTTTGTGGTTGGTAGGGGCTTTCTGGGTTTTTTGGGTTTGGGTTGTTTTTGTTTTGTTTTGTTTTGTTTTGTTTTGTTTGTATTTTTGAGACAGAGTCTCACTATGTAGCTCTGGCTATCCTGGAACTCACTATGTTGATATGTACATGAGGCTGGCCTCTGGCCTCAAACTCACAGAGATCCACCTGCCTCTGCCTCCCAAGTGCTGGGATTAAAGAAGCAGTGCACTACACCTGGCTCATGAGTTCCCCCTGTTTATGAGCAACTGAGACATCTCCTTTCTTGTGTTCTGTGTGGCTACAGCAATGGCAGGACTTTTACTGCATACTGTAGCACTATTTGGCAAGAGGATGCCATTGAAAGAAACAGGATAAAAAGCTCATGGAATCACTATTATTTCCTTCATGTGTATTCAAAATAAGGAGTATTTGTTTTCAGACATGTACTCACAAATAACACTTCTCAGGTCTATCAGAGAAGTATCCAATGAAACACATACACCAAAACCAGACACAGAGCTGATAAGAAAGAGGCACAATCACAGACTTCACACACTGTTAACAATACTGTAAATGTTGTACAACCCCAGGGCAAACTGTTTGATAATACTCACCACATCTAATCATAGCTCTACTCTTATGTATATGCTCAGAACATATGCTTTCTCTTCAACAAAAGACTATTCTCCAGCATCTGCACTCAACCCCAAACAATCTAAATATTCACTAACAGTAGTAAAGTTTGGAAATTTTACATCTGTACAATATTGGTAAAAGCAAACTATAGAGTCTGTTTAAAGAAAGAAAAACCTGACACGAAGCTCAAGAAATCAAGATGCTATCATCATCATGCTGTCAGTCAGAGCTTACAGTCAGGTAGCAGAGACACTGAAGTCTGAGCAGTCTGTGGGAGGAGAAGCCTGGGAGACCAGGCAGAGTGGTCACAAAAGTTTCCCAGTATGCAACACGCCATTTTCATTCTCCATGCACACAGTGTACTGCAGAGTGAACAGCTCAAAATCCAGTCTAAGCCAACAATTATAACAGCTCCTGGGCTAACTAGCCTTGGGGTCATTTTTAAAACCCTCATACTCAGGTGTGACATCATCAAACACCTTCAGAAGCATCACTTCTTATATCCAAGACCTCAGCGCTGTTCATATGTTAATTCCTTGTGCAGTTTCCATGGTTCATACAAAAACTGAGCAGAAAACAAGGAATATCATAAGATAATGGCTAAACTATATTAAAATGTAATTTATATTTATGTAATGTTGTTTTAGAAGACTAGTGATATCTAAAAATAAGCTATATGAAAGGAAAAATACTGTAAAACAATAAGACTCATATAACATTAAAGGGCTATGCATTATTATCACTAAATGGCATATAAACTACTAATTTAATTTTCTTCTTTTTGCCATCATATATCTCAGTCGTAATACCCCATAACATAAAATGTGTTATAATATATAATAACAGCGAGAAGACATAAGTATGAGAAAGTGAGGATTATCTATTATTAAAAATATGACTAGGATGGAGAGGAATCTGGGAAAGGAGATATTGTAAATAAAGAAAACAACTAATAAAAAAATGACTAGGAAATAGCGATAACCACAAAGATAGAGCACAAAATAGTCCTATTTAATTTTTAGTCTCCACTCTACAGTCATCTATATAGAGGATCCTTGTTTACATGTTCTTTAGAGGTCAGTTTCCTCATTTCTTAAAGAGGTTAAGGAGCTAGAGCAATGGCTCAAGGGTAAGAGCATTTTCTATTCCTGCACAAGACCCGGGTTTGGATCCCAGGACTCACAAAGTGACTCACAACTGTCTGTAACTCCACTTCCAGGTGATACGATTCCCTCTTCTGTCCTCCAGCGACACTGTACACCTGTGATGTACATCCACACATGCAGGCAAAACACTCAGACACATAAAATAAAAATCTTTTTTAAAACATAAATCAAGAAATAATGAAGAAGTTAAATTAGATAACACTGTAAGCTCTTTTCTCCTCTGCAAAAAAATAAGATGTTTTTTAAAATAAGTGATGATACTAGAAACATCAGGTATGAGCAGATATGGATATGATTAACAAAGTTCACATACTACTTACAAAAAGTACTCTGGGATGGGCCTCAGACCTAAGTTATAAAAACACAAAATATTAAAGCATCTAAAACATAAGCAAACAACTTTGTGAACATTTACAAGCCATGTATCAAGGTGCAGCAAGAGCCTGAGTGAGCTCATGAAGGACTGGTGTGGACTAAGCCAAACCACTCAGTGCAGATCGAGACAAAACTGAGAGGCCAGGTCACAATTTTAAAGTTTCCTCCAAACCTTTAAGAAAGTCTTAGGATAGCCATGGTCTTTCTAGGTGTAGGCACTACAGACTCATGCTCTTCTATGGCCTCAAAGTCCTTGTCCACTTAACATCCACTAAGGCTATATGCACTTCACTTTACATATTTATATTCCCTTGTTATTCATTTACGATTTCCCCATGTGATGAGTGTCATATATTTTTCCATAGAGATAGCATACCAGCATTGACATTGCAGCTTTTGACCATGGACAACGACAAATCTAATTGGCTCTCAAAGGGGCCTACCACAGCATTAGACTCATTAGTAACAAGCTGTAAATTAACATTCACTTTCAGCCCACAGGTTGATCATTCATCTCTTGAAAACAACTCCATTTCTAGATGTAAGCAAATCTAGTTTCTTTGGAAAAATAAAATAGTTTACAGTAACAGATTTTGCATTGAAACTATTCCTAATCACTTTTAAATAAGGATTTCTTTAAAGCAATATCTCAAAGCAACTCTACACTACTAACACATAGGGCCATTCTGATTTTTAGGAGCTATCCTTCCTTTGCATTATAAGATTAATACTATCCCGTCCCTGTCCCTGTCCCTGTTCCCTCCTTCCTAATGACACATGATGCCAAGGGCATTCCCTTGTTTTAACAACCAAAACAATCTGCAGACATCTACAAACATCTCTTTGGAAATAAAACAGCCCCCTATTGAGAACAACTGCTTTAAAGATAATGGCAAGCACATCTTTAATATTACTACTGTGGAGAACTGAATTTAGAGGTGATAACTAGATTACCAGAAAATTTCAAGGCAGTGCAGCATTTCAAGAACTGGGACTAAAAAAGCACAGGAAAAAGGTTTGAATACTCTCATCTAAGGGAGGGAGAGGGAGAGGAAAGGAGAAAGAGAGAGAAAGAGAGAGAGAGAAAGAGAGAGAGAGAGAGAGAGAGAGTTTTAATTGCACCAAACTGGGTGCAGTTGCTAAGGAGACTGAAATACTAAAAGAAGCTGCAAGAACCAGCCTCAGCACGGAGATGGGTTCTGAGAAAAGGAGTGTCTGGGAGTGGTGAAATGAATGAGGAATCATGGGCCCAAGCTGATGACCTGTGTTCTGCTTAATACAGCTTTTCAGTCCTCTTCTCGGCTATGCTCTCTGCTTTCTCTCTGGAGATCTCTCTATCCGTGTCCTGCTTGCTTGTGAATCTCTCTCTCTGTCTCTCTCTCTCTCTCTCTCTCTCTCTCTCTCT
>JADRCC010575086.1:0-11984 GCA_019843855.1 Hylomyscus alleni | reverse complement strand
CTCTTTTTATCCTAAATAATTCCCTGACTAGCTCATATCCTACAGAACACAAGTCCAGTCTTTTCCTTATCAATCCAGTAATTTATGCCAATTCTTAAGAAAAGCAAGCATACATTTTTTCCTAACATTGTAAAAGAGTTCAGAGATCTGTCTGCCTTTGTTAAGCACAGATGATAAGACAGTTGGGTGGGACCTTGCCCTGAAAGTACCATTTCTACCGCACCTGGGCCTAACCTCACTCTGCCCTAGGCTGACCCTGAACTCTGGAATCTGCCTGCCTTTGTATCTTTCTGACAAGCCAGTTCATAGTGTAGTTGTCTTTGCTCGTTTAGATTCATGAAGCTCCTCATAATTCATATTGCATCCTTATATTTTGATAGTTGAGAAAGTGTATATATATATATATATATGTGTGTGTGTGTGTATGTATATGTGTATATATATACATATTGAATATATATACATATTCAATATATATATATTGAACTCATGTATTTAGATCTCTTTCCCATAACCTTAAGGGCTGTCCTGAAGATCCTAGTTTTTATCATTTTGCTGAGACTTTAGTCACCCCTTCATCAATCAGACTCATGCTGTCTGAGATTATCACTGAGTCATTAACATTAATAGAGAGGACATTCTTCAGAGGAATGTGAAATAATGTACAATATATACAAAAAAGCCTTATGCCCACAACTGTCATATACACTCGTGGAGGCTCACGCCAGGGCCCTGTCCCAGGAGCAGGAACCATGTCACTCTGTTCCCACCAGGGCCACACAGGGCTCAGCTGAAGCCAAGTAGGAGCTAGAGAGAAGAATTAGCAGGTAAGGACACTGGCTAATCCTTCAAAGGACCCAGTATCTATCTATACAGGTCACAATGGTTGATGACTCTAGTTCCAGAGCATCTGATACCAGCCGTCCTCTGCCTTCACAGGACTGCAAACATGTGGTACCCAGACATACACAAAGACCAAATTTTTCATACGCATAGAATAAAAATAAATACTTTGTTTTCTAACATTTTTATAAAGAATCCAAGCACTTTGTATCCTGGAAAATAGGATGAAAATACCTTGAAAACTTCTCAGAATTAAGCAGGACACCACCCATGTCATCAAAGGCTCAAAGATGGACAAGAGTGAGTCTGTTTTAAGGACTTTTGTAGAAAGGAATCCCAGGCCACTATGCTTGACCAGAACTGTCAATAATCTTTGTTCTTTTCAAATTAGCTAACTGGGACACATACCAGATGCACATACAGAACTGAGATGTAAGGTTCAGTCGTGCTCCAATCCAGTCCTGCTTTGGTCTAATCCCTGTATTTTGTTCCTGAATACCTCCTCTTTGGATTAGGAGTGCTTACTCTGTGTATTTTGGAAGCATACAACCTTGCCTTTACACTTTGTAGAGGCCCGTAACTGAGCCTTGCGTCTCAGATAGCACTTTGGACTTAAGACTTTTCAGCAATAGCAGAGCAGGAAGGGCTGAAGGAACTATCAGAGACAGCCTCAATGCATTTAGGTCTGAGAAGGACAGAAGCCTTTGGGTACCAGGTCAGAATGAAATATTTCACAACTTAAATGGCCCTCCAGAGACCCATATGTTTATCCCTAGCTGAATACCCTACTGGAAGGTGGAAGACCCTTTCACAGACATACAAGGTAGATGCTGTTTATGCACGCTCTTGTTGACTAAAATGTCTTCTGTAGCATGTAAGTGTATTTTCAATCCACACTTGACTGATTTACAGACATAGATCCACCAATAAAGAAGACTAAGTGTATATACACAGACACACACCTCTTCTACTCTTTAAAATCACTGACAGACACATCTGAATTGTTTCCAGCGTTCCTATTTGTAAGGTTAAAATTTACAAGCTATAAAAGCCAGATTTAAATGTCTCAAAAGAAAGTGACAAACCAAGTACCATACCTATTTACACATCTTTTTATAGTTTTCAAAGAGTTCACTTACACAGCATTTGACAAGCGTCTCACAGCAAGCCATGAAGCAGTAAGGGCATGATTACTGTATTTATATAGGTGGAAATCACACTGTCACAGAAGAAAGAAGAAAAAACTCTCAGATCATGTAAAACTTATAGTAAATGCATCATACTGCACAGCCTCATCAGATAAAGGCAGCCACCTTCTTGTTAAAAACCAAATAAGGGCCAAAGAGGTAGCTCCCAAGCCACCAAGCTTGAGGAGCCAAGTTCAATCCCATGAATACATAAGGTGGAAGCAAAGAACCAAATCACAAAATTTCTCCTCTGAACTCCACACAAATGCCATGACACACAGACAGACAGACACACACACACTAAATATATGTGGTAAAAATAAGTAAAAATTAAACTAAACACTAGGACAACTCATTACCAGTGTGTAGGGAAGGATCTTCAAAGTTTTCCCTAACTTCCTGCTATAAAAGAAAACCGTACACAAAGCTATAATGGTGATCAGTAAGCCTCACCCTATTCACCTCTAACATCTTCTCTCTCCTCCAATTTAAATGGAAGATAAGGGAAACTTTAGAGATAGCCTGAGAATGTGCTTAAGATACAGTATTGAAACAAAAATATGATCAAGACTAAGATTCCGGGCAAGCCTGGCCCCATTACCCTCCTAAACTGAGTAGATAATGCTCCTGACACCACAGGAACAACCTTGAAAACACAGGGCTTTACTGTGCATGACTGCAACTTTATCCAGAACTCCACAGACTGACATGTATTATATCCTTCTAATAATATTCTAATAATGCCCTTCTCAATAACCATCTTAACACAGATGAGAAGCAGAAGGTGACTTGATCATTCCTGTTCATCAAGCAAAAACAATGAGACTAGCAATGTAAATTAATGCACTGAACCCTCAAAGCAGATTCAAGCAAACCAAGAGTTCACACCCAGGAGGGCAGGCAAGTGGAACAGAAGAAATCACAGATACTCATAGGTATGTCCTGACTAAAAAGTACCAACCAATTCACTGTTTGTTTACATGGCAATGCATGTCAGTAGTAGAGTGTTTGCCTTGCATACCTGAGGCCCTGCGTTCAATCCAAGTACACTAAAAAAAATAGATGGATGGGACATAGGGAGACAGGTAGATGTTTGCTTGGAGTCTAATCAGCAGTCCTCAGTAACTGATAGATACAACATATTTAACTCTTTTTTAACAAGATAACAAAATAGCTATATCCAAACTAGTTAAAAAAAAAAAAAAAAACTAACCTTGAGAATTAATCATGACTGAGTGTAAATAAACAGAAAGAGCCCAGAAAAAAAAAACGTGTTAAAAGAAACTTGTAGGCAAGGACTATGACTCCAAGGTTAAAGTGCTTACCCACAGGCATGATGATCTGAGAATGAATGCCTACAACCCAAGTAAAACTGGATGCAGTAGTGAATGTCTATAGTCCCAGCATTCCTATGGCAGGATGCAAGACATAGAGAGGAGATGTCTCAGAAGCTAACAGTTAACATGGTCTGTGCAGTCAAGAACAATAACAACATGTCTCAAACCACATGGAAGGCATGGACTGAAACCCAAGGTTATCCTCTGACCTTCATGTGCCTTGTAAAAAGCATGTGCCTGTATTCATACACAGAACACACACATTTACATGTACATGTGTGCTTAGACCCCACACATACACACCACACACACATGCTTTTGTCTTAGACTTCACTAGAAACAGAAGTTGTTCAAAATGGTTTTACTAGCATTTATAACTAAAAATGTCTACTACATTTTAAAATGTGGATCTGAAAAGGCTTCTATCTCTCAACACCTTTAACTACAGTACTTATATGGTCTAAGGTAACATTTCTAACTATTTTGCCTTCAAGTATAAAAAGATATCAAATTTGAAGGAAAAAAATCAAATTTTTGACTAGGGTATTATTAGACAAAGGAAATTGTCCAACAAACTCTAAAAATTAATGATTCCTTATTCTTCTCCATTTCACTGTGCTAGAGTTCCTGTGGTTAAACATTAAGCTCCACATATATTCCCTGGTTCAGTCATATCACTAGGTCATTTCCCTGAGAAAGGGATCCTAGGCCTGCCAACTAGAGCAAGTTAAAAACCTAGTAACACTCTGTACATCACCTAATAGCACTTACTCCAGGGGAAACAATTTTGAGGTTTTGAAGCAGCCCCCTTTATCGCTGGGGAGGGGAGGCGGAGGGGAGGGGAGGGGAGGAGATGGGAGGGGAGGGGAGAAAAGAAGAGGTCGGGTTATTCCAAACAATCTGCAGCATAATGACCCCAACAGAAATGCTGGGTATAAAATAGTATCTGAAAACAGTCACTGTGTGGATTTTCAGTGTGAACTTAGCTCCCCTGTACTGGTAGCCAGAGGATCCCCTACCAATATGTACTTTCACTTTCAAAATAGATTATTTTTGAAGAATATAAATTTTTCCAAGTAGACCATTCTTACTTGAAGAGAATTTCCTAATGACCACATAAAAATAATGTTAGCATAGAAAATATTCAGGATTTAAAGGCTTTCTAAGCTCCTTTTAATCAAATAAGTACATGTGTTTTTGAGAATCTGCTGACTCCAAAACATAAGCAGGGACACTACATCGGCATCTAGAATATGGAATATGGATTCCAATTCACTCCTGTCCTGTGAGCAACTGTGAGTAACCCTGGGCCACCTACACTCTGGAGCTGATAAGGGAAAGGTTGGATTGAGAAAGCGGCTACTGCAATAGCAGGCCCTCAGCTCTCAACTAGAAGTGATCTGTTGGCAGTGTACTTTGCACTCAACGGATCAGAAAATAAGATAACAAGAAGTCATCCAGGAAAACAAGATCAAGGGACTAAAACTGGAACGTTAATAAATACGCTCATTATTTAAAAGAAAAAACATCAAAGATATTATTCCATTTACAAATGGACAGTAACAAAGCAAGAAAAGGCATCAATGACTTGATGAGGAGACAGAGACAAAATAAGCTGCTCATTTACTCCATGGAAATGTGACCTCAAGTAAAGTCCTGACCACGCCATGATCTCCTAGGGTCAGATAAGCAAGACAGATAGTTTTTATCAGTTTGTATTATTTAATGACTTCCAAGGATTCTTGATTACTTTTAACTTTTTAAAGAACCTCTTACCAAAAAAAAAAAAAAAAAAGTGATAACACACACACTTTCAATACCAGACACAAACATGTGGATTTCTGTGGGTTCAAATCCAATGTGAATTACACAGAGAGTAATAAGCCAGCCAGGGTTACATAGAAAGTCCCTGTCTCAACCGGAGGGAAAAAAAGTCTCTTACCAAACATTTATACCAACACTGGTCTTTTTTTCTCTTTAGAAACGATGCTAAACCTTTGGCTTTAAAACCTTCATCCATATCACTGAGGTGATTTCATAGTTGATGGTTTTCAGACCTTTTCCAAATTAACTGGATGCTTGATAAATTGGTTTTTATCCTTAGGAATCCCAATTCTTGGTTAAATATTTACTAAAGGCCTAAAGATAATGAATGACCTGAATGCAGACAGGCTTATGAGATTTTAACCACAAACTTATTAAATATTATAGTTCACATAAATACTGAACAAACAGTTCATATTCTGAAGAGAGACCTATACATCTTAAAGAGAACGAAAATACATTATTCCTTCCCCAAAGTGCAAAAACGTGTATGTACTTTGACTCCACAAAGGGGCTATCTAGCACACGGGTTAGGCAGTCCCAAAAGAACCTGCTTAAGAAAGGATAGTTTTAAAAGGTTAATGAACAACTTTTCCTTCTTAGTGAATGTTCCTAAGTATTGAACACCACAGAATTCATACTTCCAGTGTGCAAGTATGCATTTTAAAATACCACACCAGCATGGATGCTAGGTTCCACACCAGCATGGATGCTAGGTTCCACACCAGCATGGATGCTAGGTTCCACACCAGCATGGCCACTAGCTATGCTGTCATTAATTTCTGTCTGGGGCTTACATTTTATAATGGACTCTGGCAGATGCAGGCAGTGAGGAACACCATTTATTTTATATGTGAAGTAATAGCTAACAACCAAAGTGCAAAATAAAATTTTGTTTTTAAATTATGTGTATGCATGTGTCTGTGTACAGTGAGGTACTCATGGATACAAGTGCCAGAGAAGGCCAGAAGGCGGCTCTGGATCCCTCAGAGCTGGAAGTACAAATGGCTGTGAACCACCAGATGTGGATGCTGGAATCTGAACTTGAGTCCTCTGCAAGAGCTATAGGTGCTGAGCCACTCCCTCTAGCCCTAAAATATAAGTTTTAAAAGTCTATTTCAATATATGTTGTTAGCATAAATTACAGAATACATAGGAATATTAAGCATTGCAAGTGAACTTTAGCGAGCATCAATCTTTTCACAAATTGTAAAAATACAAAAATTACTATTATAAACAACAGCGTAAGACTCTGGGTAAGATAGATAATAGAAGCTACGTCTGTGTGACCCAGTGAAGGAAAAGTGTCAGGATAAGAAAAAAGAAAGGGGGAAAAAAACAGTTTCAGAAATCCCCACGACGAATGGGGTTGGAGAAAAAGAAAGGTGAGAACTGAAAAGAAGCCACCCGAAAAGAGCTCCAGCCACGAGGTTCCCAGGTGGGGAAGCTGAAGCATCATCCAAAAGGAAAGGAACAAAAGGAGCTGAGCTGCATAATCCAGCCCAGGGGCAAAGCCAGGGAGACCATGACCACTGCGGAGGAACAAGTCAGAAGTGAACAGGCACACCATTAGCACAACAGGCTAAGGGGCATGTGGCCAGTTGCCATCTTGGAGGGAATCAATTGTTTAAAATTGAGTTTCACTATGTAACTCTGAACAAGCAAGCGTATGACAAGAACTTCAAGTCTCTAAAGAAAGAAAGTGAAGACCTCAGAAGATGGAAAAATCTCCCACCCTCATGGGTCAGCAGGATTAACGGAGTAAAAAGACCCACTCGCCAAACACAATCTACAGATTCAATGCAATCACCATCAAACTTCCATTTTTTATAGACTTTGAAAGAGCAATTCACAACTTCATATAAAAAAAAAAAAACAAAAAACTCAGGATAGTAAAACAATTCTGTACAATAAAAGAACTTCTGGAGGTATTACCATTCCTAATTTCAAGCTTACAGACTGAAAGTAATAATTAAAAAAACAACAACAACAACACATGGTATTGGCATAAAAACAGACAGACTGATCAATGGAATTGAATTGAAGACCTATAAATAAACCCACACACCTACAGACACTTTTTGACCAAGAAATCAAAACCATACAATGGAAAAAAAGAAAGCATCTTCAACAAATGGTGTCATTCTAATTGGATGTCTGCATGTAGAAGAACAAATAATCTATATTCATAACCCTGCACAAAACTCAAGTCCAAGAGGATCAAAGATCTCAACATAAAACCAGATATACTAAATGTAGTAGAACAGAAAGTGGGGGGAATAGCCTTGAACACATTGGTACAGAAGACAACTTCCTGAACAGAACACCAGCAGCTCAGGCACTAAGACTGACAATTAATCAATAGAACCTCATGAAGCTGAAAAGCTTCGGTAAGACAAAGGAACACCATCAATAGGACAAAAGGCAGTCTACAGAAAGGAGAAAAGATCTTCACCAACTCTACATTTGACAGAGGGTTAATATCCAAAATATATAAAGAACTCAAGAAATTAAATACCAGCAAATCAAATAACCCAATTAAAAATAAGGGTACAGAGCTAAACAGAGAATTCTCAACAGAGGAATCTCTGATGGCCAAGAAGCACTTAATGTTCAAAGTCCTTAGTTATCAGAGAAACGTAAATCAAAACGACCCTGAGATTCCATCTTATACCAATCAGAATAGCTAAGATAAGATCAATAACTCAAGTGATAGCACATGCTGATAAGAGTGCAAATTTATACAGTCACTTTGGAAATCAATCTGGCAGTTTCTCAGAAAACTGGGAATAGTTCTACCCCAATACTCAGCTATGGGCATATACCCAAAAGATGTTCCACCATTCCACAAGGACACATGCTCCACTATGTTCATAGCAATATTATTCATAACAGTCAGAAACTGGGAACAATCTAGATATTCCTCATAAGAAAAATGGATAAAGAAAATGTGATACATTTGCACAATGGAATACTACTCAGCTATTAAAAACAATGACATCGTGGAATTTGCAGGCAAATGGATGGAACTAGAAAATATCATCCTGAGTGAGGTAACCCAGATCCAGAAAGACATGCATGGCATGTACTCACTTAAGTAGATATTAGCCATAAAGTACAGGATAACCATGCTACAACTCATAGACCGAAAAAAGCTAAGTACTAAGGAGGCCCAAGGAAAGACTCTTGAATCTCACTCAGAAGGGGAAATAAAACAGGCATCTATAATAGATGGAGGGAGGGAACTGGATGGAGGGCTAGGAAAGAACAGAAATTGGTGGGGTAGAAAGCTCTAGGACTGGAGGAGACTCCTGGGAGTCTTTAGGGATGACCATAACTGTGACTCCTAGCAGCGGGGGATATGAAACCTGAAGAGGCCAGATCCTACAGCCAGACAAGACTTCCAGTGGAGGGAGGTGACAACAACTGTCTTAGTCAGGGTTTCTATTCCTGCACAAAACATCATGACCAAGAAGCAAATTGGGGAGGAAGGGGTTTATTCAGCTTACACTTCCACAGTGTTGTTCTTCACCAAAGGAAGTCAGGACAAGAACTCACACAGGGCAGGAACCTGGAGGCAGGAGCTGAGGCAGAGGCCGTAGAGGAATGCTGCTTACTGGCTTGCTTCCCCTGGCTTGCTCAGCTTGCTTTTTTGTAGAACCCAGAACCACCAGCTCAGGGATGGCACCACCCACAATGGGTTGGGCCCTCCACCTTGATCACTAATTGAGAAAATGCCTTACAGCTGGAGCTCATGGAGACATTTCCTCAACTGAAGCTCCTTTCTCTGTGATAACTACAGCTTGTGTCAAGTTGACACACAAAACCAGCCAGTACATCAACCCACCCACAAAACTTACAAGAAATGCAGGAATAAAGATGGAGCAGAGACTGAGGGAATGGCAACCAATGACTGCCCCAACTTGAGACATCCCATGGGAGAGAACCAATCCCTGACACTATTAATGACACTCTGCTATGCTTGCAAACAGGAACCTAGAACAACTTCATGCAGCAGCAAATGCAGAGACCTACAGCCAAAGATTAGGCAGAGCTGGGGACTCTTATGGAAGAGTTGGGGGAAGGAATGAGGAAGCAGGGGAGGTCAAGGATACCACAAGAAGACTGACACAGTAAACTAACCTGGGTCCATGGGGCTCACAGAAACTGAACCACCAACCAAAGAGTATGCATGGGCTGGACCTAGTGCCCTCAACACACATTTGTAGCAGATGTGCAGCTTGTTCTTCATGTGGGCTCCCTAACAATAGGAATGGGAGCTGTCTCTGATTCTGTAGCCTGCCTGTGGATCCCTTTCCTATAGCTAGGCTGCCCTGTCTGGACTCAGTGGGAAAGGATGTCCTTAGTCCTGCTGTGACCTGATGTACCTGAGTGGGTGGGTACCCATGGGGGGCCTCCCCTTCTCTGAGGAAAAGGGGAGAGAAAGTAGGGAGAGGGAGTTTAAGGGTGTGACTGGGAGGAGAGGAAGGAGGGGAGCTGGGATCAGGCTGGAAGGTGAATAAATAAATTAAAAAAGAAAGAAAGGCTGAGTTACCCTGGGGTCTTGGGAACAGGAACCCACCCCAAATGTGAGCTCCCGAATTTAGCTACTATACTCCAGGGCAGTGGCTCCCAACCTTCCTAACTCTGTGATACGTTAATATAGCTCTTCATGCTGCAATGACCCTGCAACCATAAAATTATTTCATTGCTACTTTAGAACTGTAATTTTGCTACTTTTATGAATCATAATGTAAATATCTAATTTACAGGATATCTGATCTATGGCCCTCCCCCCATCCAAATGAGTCATGACCCACAGGATGAGAATCACTGCTCTAAGCTGAGACACTGCCTGGGGAGACAGGTACAGAAAACACGAAGCCCGGATGCTGACCAGCCAAAAGACGTTGACATGTGCAGGACTGACCCAAGTGCTTGAGTGGACCACTTAGGGGAAATCAGCCTCATATTTAGAACCTGGAGCAAATTCCTCAGCTGAGAGTTACTCTAGAATATAAGAGCTCAGAACCTGAGGTCCGGTAGCCTGTCAACCTCTGGTTAAGACTAACTGCTGTGTGGCTCACTGCAGTGGAATTGCAGAAATCTAACGTTCCAGTAGAGTGATGGATGCTTAGTGAGTTGTGAAGGTGTGTCGACACCTGCCTGTACAGATTTTGATGTGACGGTTACTTCCCACTCAGAACACTGGCCATGCCAGGTTACAACTGAAGTCTGGGCAGGCTGGAAGAACCTGCTCAGCCCACAGACTGCAAAGTTGAGTCTGGCCAGCAGAAGGTCCTGGTAGACAAAGTGAAGACAAAGTCACCACCAGTGACTAGCACACACTTCTCCAAACACACTCACACCAACATAAGTCACTTAACAGTTACAACCTTACAAGTTCATCTGGCACAACCCTGTCCCTTACCACACTTAGCAGTCCTCAACACTGAAGACGGACCTAGAAGGAGCCCTCTCTAATATATATGCCATCTTTTTTTGGTCCTGTGTATACCTTTTTTTCTTTTTTTCAATATAATGCTGCCATGCCTTTTAAGACATTTTATGCTTTTTTTATGTTATTGTTTTGTTATTCTTCATAAAACTATATGCACATATTTTTAATTATTGGATGCTTTTTCTTCTCTTTTTTGAGGGGACTGTTTGGCCTCTTTTCTAGCATGCATTTAGTAGTATGTTGAATTCTGGTTTATCCTTACTGGAATTTGAGGTGTTTTATTGTTGTGATTTTAGCTTTGATGCTTATGTTTTTATCCTCCTTCTTATACTGATCTATGATTGGTTACGAATGTTCTTACTATTGTGGAATGTTTTATCTATTGGGGGGGTAGTTTTTTTGTTTTCTCAAGACGGGGTTTCTCTGTATAGCCCTGGCTGTCCTGGAACTCAGTTTGTAGACCAGGCTGGCCTGGAACTCAGAGATCCACCTTCCTCTGCCTCCCACGAAAGGCATGTGCTACCACTGCCCGGCTCTGTTTATTTTTTCTAATCTCTTGCCCTTTTCGTTTTCTTCACAATAATTTTCTTCCTTTACTTCTTGCTTACTAAATCTTAATTCCCTTCATTTCCCCCTCCCTGTTTCCTGAATTTACCTGATCCACTTACTACTTCCACATTTACCTGCAGAGCCCACCATTTTCTTTTATGATAACTGTCGATATATATCCTAGTAGGCTCTAATTGATCTCAAGTATATTTCTACATCGTGTACAATTTGGTGTTACTGGTATTATAAAAGATTGTCTTCTCCCCTCTCAGTAGCACTGGGGAATAGAGCCCACAGAAGTAGTCTGTCCACTAAGAAGATCCCCAAATGAAACAGGAAGAAATGCCTAAACCAACAAACACAAATAACATAAGAGAACAAGCCTGAGAACAGAGACACCAGTATTCCTCCACAAGGTCACAATTTCTCAACTGTTGCATTTCAAAGATACTGAAGAAAGTAAAAGGCCAGATGAAGTTCTCCAATGTTTGCTAGTGAAAAAAAAAGTAACCTCAAAGAGAAAATAAGGGGAAAGAATGAAGAAATCAATTGATCACTTATAAAGGAAAGCAAGCAACAGAGAAGAAAAAGTCAGAAAAGGGATTGGGAAAATCAGCAATATGGAAGAACAGGCAGCAAAATAGAAAGGGAAGTCGAATTTTCAAAGGATATATAAATTGGGGGAATGAAAAAGTCAATGTATCATTAAAACAATGGGTAGCATCACCCATAAACTCAACAAAGCACCTATACACGACCACCGATAACAGCAAGGACCACAGT
>JADRCC010575084.1:0-15551 GCA_019843855.1 Hylomyscus alleni | reverse complement strand
TGTGTGTGTGTGTGTGTGTGTGTGTGTGTGTGTAGACAGATAGATATAAATAGATATGGAAGTGATATATAGATTTTAAACTAAAGCAATAACAATGGTCATAGTTAACATTGACTAAAAATAGCTAAGTGCCAGATACCATTTTAAAATATAATTATATGTATCAACTCGTTTAATGTGAACATAATAAGCCTTTGAGATAGACACTAATGTTAACATTCTCATTTGCTATGGGGGGAACTGAAGTTCCAAAGGTTAAGTAAATATTTAAACTATCCAAACTATCCCCAGATCTTAGATAGCAAGCCAGGTTAATACCTACCTTCCTTAAATTGGCCTCTCTAACGCGTACTGTCCCATGGTTTTGTTTAATCACTCAGCAGTGCGATTGTCAGCTTTACTCTTCTCATGCTGTAACATGAGGGCATGTTACAGCTCAGCCATTCTCTTTAAACATTTTTAAATTTATCTTATACGTATGAATGTTTTTCTTTCATGTACGTATATTAACCACATGCCTGGTGTACTTGGAGGCCATAAGAATGTGACAGATCTTCTATAAATGGAATTATAAATGGTGGTGGGCTACCACGTGGTGCTAAGGACTGAATCCAGGTCCTTTGTAAGAGCAGTAAGTGCTCTTAACTGCTGAGCCATCTTTCCAGGCCCATAGCCATTCTTTTATGGAACAACATTTGCTTGACTGATTTTTATTATTAAAATGTTATTACATATTAAAAAACAATACAGCCTCTTGAGTATCATTTTTCTGCATGTATAAAGTATTCTCAAGAGTCCTAAAAGTGCAATTTTTAGATCAAATGGTGCATCTTAGATATCATGTATATTTCTAAATTGTCTTTTGAAAAATGTGTTAATTTATAGCCCATCTCACTGAGTGTAAGTATTTCTGCCTGGTGTATTCATTTGAAAGATTATATCAATTGGAAATATGTTTATTTACTCAAGGTCTTTTAATACAGCTTTGGATGGCCTAGAACTAACTATATAGACCAGACCAGAATCAAACTTGTGATCCTTCTGCCTCTGCCTCTAGAAAACTAGGATTATAAGCCTGGACCATCATACCTAGGCTGGAAGAACATTTTGTGGTAATTACAATGTATACTTCACTGAGTATTAGTGTAGCTCCACAGCTACTCATGTACTTAGTGGTCATTTACACTCTTCCTTCTATGAATTGGCTATTTCTATTTATAACTCATTTTCCCATTTGTTTGTATTTTTCTTTTCAATCAGCAATAATCGCACCTCGGATAAACCTCATTGGCTACGATACTGCCACTGCACAAAGCTTGTATTTTTCTTAATTTGAGGGCATGCCTTATAAAAAAGACTTTTGCCCATTGCAAATGTTATTTATAGTTAATTTTATGTGATCCGAGAACTAAGGGATTTTATAAACATCGAAGGGCTGAGGATACAACTTGGAGATACATGGCTTTCCTGGCATTGATTTACAAAAAATGGAAATATATCCTTCTCTCTGTTTTGTTTTGTTTTGTTTTTGTTTTTTCGAGACAGGGTTTCTCTGTATAGCCCTGGCTGTCCTGGAGCTCACTTTGTAGACCAGGCTGGCCTCGAACTCAGAAATCCGCCTGCCTCTGCCTCCCAAGTGCTGGGATTAAAGGCGTGTGCCACCACCGCCCAGCAATATATCCTTCTCTCTGATGTGTGTGTGTGTGTGTGTGTGTGTGTGGATGTGTGTGTAAACACAATCTGGGATAATCTGATCAAGCTTGTTCACTAGCTGACAGTGCTATACTAATAGCAATTTCTTTTTTTTAAATGTTTTATCTGTTTATTTTTTTATTTTATGTGTATGAGTATATTGTAGCTGTACAGGTGTCCGTGAGCTATCATGTGTGTGGCTGCTGGGAATTGAACTCAGGACCTTCTGCTGGCCCCACTCACTCCAGCCTCCACTCGCTTCGGCGTAATTCACTGTAGCTGTCTTTAGACACACCAGAAGAGGGCGTCCAATCTCATTTCAGGTGGTTGTGAGTCACCATGTGTTTGCTGGGATCTGAACTCAGGATGTTTGGACGAGCAGTCAGTGCTCTTACCCACTGAGCCATCTCACCAGCCCCAATTTCTTTTTTAGAACTGTGGCATAGTATCAGAAGATGTTCCCACTGGAGGAAGCTCCTGAAACAGGATTTGTAGGGTTGCTAAACTATCATAGACTAGATGACTTAGAACAACAGAAATCTCTCTCACGATTCTGGGGCTTCGAACTCCACAGTCCAGAAGTCCAAGGTCAAGATGCTGTCTCGGAGGAATGAGTAATGTTCTTGAAGCTGATCTAAAGACGCCTCTCCTTCCCCTTTTCTCACTGCTAATGATTACCAAACAACGCTTACTGCTCCTGAGTTTGTAGATATGCTATAACGTCTCTCTCTGTGGTCACATGGTTCATCTTTCATGTGTCTTTGGTCAAAGTTTCTTCTTTTTATGAGAACATAAGTCATTGGTTTGGCATTCAGCCTAATCTAGTATATCTAGCTCATCTCAACCTTATAGATTGGAAAGGACTTTATGTCCACATGAGGTCACATTAATAGGCACTTTGGATTAGAACTGGAGCACACCTCTTGGCGAGACACAACTCACAACACTGGGACTCTCTGTACCATTTTTTCCCCTGCCTTCTGGAAGTCTATAATTTATTTCAAGATAATTTTTTCTTTAAAAAATATCTAACTAGAAAGTCATTTTGCAATTGTTAGTTATGATCACTTTTCGGAAGCATTTCACATTTTATTTAATACACTTCAGTATATCTTGGCTTTTATTGAAATTTTGGCATATGAAATTCATAGTTAATTTTAAAATTAAAAATTTGGAGCAAAGGAGTGGCCCTCACTAGCGTTTAGTCTTACAAAAAGAGCTTCTGGAGCAATATGAAGAAGCGAAGAGATGGTAGAGGGTGGTTTTGAAACCAGAAGCTGAGAAACTAGATCGGGAATGTGTCTATTTGTTGAGTAGGACTTCTAGGCCTGAGGTGCAGCCTGGTAATTACTTCTAGTAATTTGGAAGGTTGAGGCAGGAGAACTGAAACTTCACAACCTGCCTGTGCTACGCAGCTCTCAAGAAGGGACACGCATGAAGGACATGAGAGAACAACCCTTGCAGACTTGGTGGTTTACAGACACAGTACAGAAAAAAGACTTCCAGCTTCTTGGCTAGGGAAACGGAGTCTTTAGTGGTGCCAAATCACTGAAGCGATAGACTGGCCATTCTTTACTGTCTCTTACCTCCATCCCCACTCCTCCAACCCTTCTCCATTCCTGATTCTCTGCTTTCTGCCCCAGGAACCTGACTAAGAAGGACTTAATCACATTGCTTCTAGTTGCAGGTTGAATTTAACCAATCAGTAGCATCAGCATGATATCATGGGAAGAGGCCACAGATTAGTCATCATTATGGTCACAGCTTCCATCACATGTGTGTCATAAGTTCATGCCTTGTTACCTTTAGACTTCCCGTTGCCTGTTCAGTGTTGTTAGAGAAGCTTAGGAGATTTCTTGAATTATTTAGTCACTAAACTTTCATCAGTGACTTCTTGAGAGTGCCCTGTTTCCAGCTAAGACTCAGGTCGGTGTAGAAAGTGAATATAGATAAAGGGAGTTGTATGAGGCTGGATTTATAGGTCAGGAATAGAGTACTTGCCAGCATACATGAGGCTCTAGGTTCAATACCCAGTAACAAAGCAAAACTAAAGATATATTTTGAAGCTGCATGTGATGGCACACGCTTATAATTCCAACATTTGATGCAGACTGAGGCAGGAAGATTGCAAGTTTGTGACCAACTTGCGCTATATAGTGAGATTCTGACTCAGTAAACCAAAGTAAACACAAGCAAAGGACCTCTCCCTAAAACAAAAAGACTACAAAACAAGATATAATTACAACAATAAAAAAAAGGTGATGGATTTTAAGTCAGGCATAGGTGACTCATGCCTATACACCCAATACAGTTAAGACAGGAGAATTGAGAGGCCAAGGTCAATTTGGACTACATAGCTAATCCCTGTATAAAAATAAAAACGGGGTGTAAGATGTCTGTGTGGCATCTACATGGTGATGCTTATATTGTAGTATTGTTGGGAGGGCAGCCTGGACAGATATACAGATCTATTAGTTAGCGCAGATAAAATATTTTGTATCCAAAACAGAAGACTGTCAGATTTTGAAATTACTTTGATTTTGGACTATTTACACGTATGCAATGAGATAACTTGTGGATGAGACCCAGACCTGAGATTCACTACTTCATAAACACCTTGTAGGTAATTTTGTTTAATGTTTTTGTTGCACTTGATTTTTAGCTGTGACTCATTACATCAGATCAGATATGACATTTTCCATTTTTTTTTTTGGTATTATGCTGGCATTCAAAACTTTTAGATTTCAGATTATACAGATTTTGAACTTTTAGATTAGGGGTGCTATAATGGAATATTATCATATTTGACAGTTAAATATAATAATCACAGACAATAATTTAGAGCTAAAGGGATTTAAGACTAGACTTTGAACAAGAAGGGTACTTACAGGAGTGCAAGGACCCTGGGAGAGGTGAGAGACTTATAGCACAGTTGTATGACAGAGGACAGTAGCAAAATGTAGTCAGGCATGGTGGGCACACACCTTTAATCCCAGCACTAGAAGGTAGAGGCAGGAGGGTCTCTGTGAGTTTGAGATCAGCCTGATCTACATGGCTGTTGCTGGAATTTCCAACCCTGATAAGCGTGAATAAAACATACACACAACGGTAGGATCAGTGATGATCTGTCATAGGATCTTTGGATATACTGGTAGATGAAAAATACACTATGCAGATAAAAAATGAAAAAAGTGAAAAACATGAAAAGTGAAAACTTTAATGAGCATGTACCAGTATAAATGGTGATGACATAATAGGTCATCAATCAATCCTCTAAACAAATGCACATGTTATGTGGGTACATTTGTGGTAGTGCAAGCATGTGATCTTCATACTCAGGAGGTGAGCTAGGAGGATCACAAATTTAAGGAGAATCTGGTAGTGTGACTGTGTCTCAGAAAAATAAAGAATAAATAAAAACAAATAAATATACATTTTTTTAAAGATTTATTTTTATTTACTTTATGTGTATGAGTACACTGTGGCTGTACAGATGGCTGTGAGCCATCATGTGTGTGTTTGCTGGGAATTGAACTCAGGACCTCTGCCCGCTTGCTCCGGCGTAATTCACTGTAGCTGAATTCAGACTCATTACAGGTAGTTGTGAGCCACCATGTGGTTGCTGGGATTTGAACTCAGGACCTTCGGAAGAGCAGTCAGTGCTCTTACCCACTAAGCTATCTCGCCAGTCCATAAATATACATTTTTAACATATTTCAACAATTCAATTTTTGTTTCCACAAGCCAATTCCAGGGTTCAAAACTTCAGAGGATCACTCATTACTCTGACGGAGCAGGGGAGACTCAGGACGGTGAGCCAGGCTGTGTGAGTATCCACCTAGACATACTTTTTTCTCACACTGCCTCCTTAGAGAGATCATCAGAATCTGTGACAACATACATTCCTTCTCTACTTAGAAACCTCTTGTCTCTGGCTTCCTTTTCAAGTCATCTTCTATTTAGCTTAAGTTTTCTCCTCATTTGGGGCCTTGAGAATTTGGAAACTGAAGCCAGAGAGGTTTCCTTTTATGTCCCATCCCCAAGCCATCAAGCATACTGCTTTATTTTTTTCTTTTTTCTTTCTTTTTTTTTAAAGATTTATTTATTGTTATATGTAAGTACAATGTAGCTGTCTTCAGACACACCAGAAGAGGGCGTCAGATCTCATTAAGGATGGTTGTGAGCCATCATGTGGTTGTTGGGATTTGAACTCACAACCTTCGGAAGAGCAGTCGGTGCTCTTACCTGCTGAGCCATCTCACCAACCCAAGCATACTGCTTTATAAGGGCAAAGGTTGGAAAGGTTGGGAACGTTGCAAGCTATGGATAGAGAAAATAGCAGTGGGGAGGGTGGGGCAGGTTAACATAGCAAGTATCATGCCACACAGCTTTCAACTTCTTTTTTTCTGGTATGGGATACTACATTTAGGTCTCGGCCAGCCAGACAGCTGCTCTGATACTGAGCTATGTCCCAGGCCTTCTTTTTACCTTTTATTTTGAGAAAGATTTCACTAAATTGCCCAGGCTAGCCTTGAAGTAACTCCATAGCTCAGGAAGGCTGAATTTGTCATCATCCTGCTTCTGGCTTCTAAGTAGCTATGGTTACAACCTGCATCCACCGGCCTATCTTTAGACTGGTCTTTAAAGAAGATGAAATGGGACCGAAAGAAGAATTGAATGCAAGTTGGTAGGAGATACGGAGAAAAAGTAAACTCTCCTGCAGGGGCAGCACATGTGATCTGAACCTGCCCACTCTTCTCATTGAGATTGCAGCTTCATGCTTGTCTTTGAGATCTATCAGTTGAATTTAGTTCTTCATAGAGGACTGTTGAGAGTCAGTTTCATTTGTTTCCCTGGACAAGACCACCTGGTACTTGTTAGTGAGCCTAGGAAGGAAACTGAAAGGAAAGGGATGGTACAGATAAGGGAGGATTCAAGAAATGAAACTTTGGATGGGGACTATGGCTCAGCAGCAGAACGATTTCCTAGCAATGCTGAGAGCTTAGGTTCAATTCTCCAGCACTGCAAACTCTGCCAGGCCCTGTGGCTTGCTCCTGAAATCTCAGCTTCTCAGGAGGCTGAGGCGGGAGGATTGCCTGGGCTACAGGGTGAATTCAAGACCAGCCCGGGAAATTTGCAGAGATCCTGTCTCAAAACAATCTGGTCCTGGTGGTGCATGCTTGTAATCCCAGCACCTTGGACAGAGAGGCAAGAAAATCATGAGATCAAGACCTACTTGAACTATATGGCAGTTTATAACCATCCCAGACTACCTAGTAAGATCCTGTCTCGGAAACATAAATTAATTAGCCGGGCCTGACGGTTCTCACTTTTAACCTTAGCTACTCCAGAAGCAAAATTGCAAAGTCTTGAGTTCTAGCTCTGCCTGAGTAACTTAGAAAGAAGACATGTCCCCATGTCCCCAGATAAAACAATAATCTAAAAATAAGAGCTGGGGTTGCTGTTCAGTGGTGGAACAGGGGTCTAGCATGTATAAGTCCCTGGGTTTGATCTTTACCACCACAAAAATTACTAAATTAATTAATTTTTAGGAAGGATATTTCATCAACTCATAGTTTGCCTTAGAACCTGACATATCATGCTAAACAACTTTAAATTTTCACCATTTACTAAAAAAGATGTTATGTTCTAAATATGCTCAGTGTTTAGCACTAAGTAATTATTTCATATTTCCTTTGTCCTTGTGACATGTTTATAAATACAGCATCTTCTCATCTCTTAAACCCAGTGTTGAATGGTAATAAATCATCATTCATTGAATTCTACAATGTAAACTATATTATCCATGAACTTCTTATACCTATGCATCATAATTAACATCAAATAACAGTACAAGATTACAGTAGAGCAGAGGATTACAGGGCTACAATTCTGGCTGGTAATAACTAAATTAACTCATTAAGCTAGCTAGTGGAAGCTAAAGAAAGTGTTGTAACAGTTGGAGTCCAATCAGCAGAGAGAAAACACGCAGTGATTTGAACCAGGGAAAGGTTAATTGAAAATTTAACTGTGTCAGGCTCAGGCCAATATGAATAAAGGGAACTCAAAAGAAAGTAACAAGGAACAAATACGACCTGCAGGCAGAGATGCCCAAGGAAGAGCATCTCTCAGGCTCTAGATCTACCCTTTACTGATGGAGAGCAGGGGACTCCGGAATAAATGAGCGCAGGGGATACTTATCCCCTAGAAATTCCGCACAACTCAAGGGCTTTTCAGAAATCTGTCTTCGAGAACTTCCTAGAATTCTGATGATACTAGGATCTGTGCAAGTTGTTCCGGGAGGAACATCTTACTGGGGGTGGGAGTCTTTAGTACAGAAAGCATAGCGTTAGTGGGTCAGTAGGAAGGAGGTTCTGGATAAGCACAGGACTCTGGGAAAGCTGAGTGGGTGTGAGATTTGGACCTTGGAAAAGCCACGTATACTGCCAGAGGCTGTTTATTGAGTACACAGGAACCAGGAAGTAGAATCCTTTCTCCTGCAGCTTCTCCAGTACTTTCCACCTGACCTAGACATTTTAACACTGCCAGCTGTCAAAGGAGAATTATTTCTAAAGTACCTAAGTGTAAAAGGGGGGGAGGGGACTTTGTCACAGCGCCGGTGCTGTCACAGTACCAAGAATCGGTCCTAGGCCTGGGGGATTTAACAAAAGACACAGACTCGGTCACTAGTCAAGGAAGAATGCCAATCTTTATTCGTCTCTGCTCAATTTATACTCAGCAGCATGGGGGGGATAAAAAAAAATACGAGGAGGAAACCCCCAACTGGGCTGACTCATCTGCTACCTGCAAATGGGCCCAACTGCAAAAGGCAGGATATTTTTTCTCGCAGAACATAGCATCCTGTCTTGAAGCAAACAAGTTCTGCAAAGAGACATCCAGGTAGGGGTCTGTATCCAACAGTTTAGAACTGAGAGGTACTTCATTAGAATGGCAGCAGCCTATCACTAATTTCTTCCCGTCTCCCATTATTTAGGCCCTTCAACAGCCTTTAAATTTTTTTTTTTTTTTTTGAAGTGAATTAGGGATGGGTTGGATTCCCAGTACCCACATGGTGGCTCACAACTGTCTGAAACTCTAGTTTGTAGGGATCCAACACCTTCTTTTGGCCTCCCTGAATACCAGGCACAGAAATCATTCATACCTATAAAATAAAAATAAATGAATGTTTTAAAAAGTGAGTTGCTGCAAATCTAAAGTTTTTGTTGAATTCACCATGTTTCTGCATCAGCACTCTATGCAAGGATTTCAGGTGTGTGCCATCATGCTGGGCACTGTATTTATTTATTTATTTTATGTGTAGTTATTTATTTTGGGATAGTATCTGTAAGTGCCTTGAACTCATAACCATCCTGCATCAGCCTCCGGAGCAGCTGAGATTACAGAAATACACCTGTATTTGCAGTGTACACATGTAGTTTTTTCATTTGCCTTTATTTTATTTGCTTTATTTTATTTTATTTTTGTAACAGGGACTCTCTATGAAGCCCTGGCTGCTCTGGAGCTTACTATGTGGATCAGTGGAAGGCCTATGCCTCCCAAGTGCTGGAAGTGAGGGTGAGTGCTACTTTGCCAAGCTAGGCATACGTTTTAAAAAAGAAAACAAAAACTATAGTATAAGAAATCTTATGTATGCTAAAGAAACCTATTGTTCTAAAAGTTAAAGACAATTCCTTTGAGTTTTTCAATTGAATTTGTCAATTTGAATTTAGTTTGAATTTTTTTGTATTTTGTATTTTTTTTTGTCTGTTCTTCGGTTTTATGGTGCTGGTAATCAATCTTAGGTTCATTCATATATTAGCCAAAGGCCTTGCCCCTAAGCCATTATATCCGTAGGTTCATTAAATTTTCTTATTTCTTAATATTCAATCTATTAATCACTGTTTATAATCCTTATATGATGTCTACACACCTATGCATGCCTTTTCTATAGCTTTTCAAATCCTGTTAATGTTTCAAATGCCTATACAGCTGTGAAATATGGACTCTCTGCCATATGGATTTCCACCTTTCCAGTCCTGTGGATAACAGACCAGTACCACTCCTGACCAAGTTCTTATTTTGAGGTGTGTATGTGTGGGGGGGGGAAGCAAAGGGACAGAGGATGACAAGATGGCTTGGTGGGTAAAATCACTTATTGTGAAAGTCCGAGGACAGTTTAATCCTGGAATACACAGAAAGATGGAAGGAGTAATCTGTTCCACAAAGTTGTCCTCTGACCTTCATGTACCACATGGTGTGCCTACACACACACACACACACACACACACACACACACACACACTCACACAAACATGTATATGCACACACATGAGCAATGAAATGAAACAAAACCCAAACAACCCACAGCATAATGGTACACAACAGGTCAGGACAACCACTTGGAAACTCTTCAGGCTGAGTACGATGACACATGTCTTTAATCCCAGCACTACAAGATCAGCAGGCAGATCTTGAGGCCAGCCTGGTCTACATAGCAAGTTCCAGGCCAGCCAAAGTTAAACGGTGAGACTCTGTTTCAAAATACCAAGACAAAATAAAATTAATATTTAAATAAATTAATTTAAAAAAAAAATTCTTCAAAGTTAAACTAGCCAAGAAATATTGTGGGCAGCTCAGTAAATTACTTCTTACTAGTTTTTAAATAGTGCTACAACCCCTTAGTCACTATTTGGAATTTCAAGAAGCACCGAAAATAAAATATTCTCTTAAATTTTGTTACAATGTGTCCTGACCTGACTCATTTTTTATTAAACTTGATCTTACCTGATCTGAAAAATCTGCTTTGACCTAAAGAGACACTGCTGTGTGATTTATGTTATTAGCATAATAGTCATGCTTTTTTCCTAAAAAATAAAAATTAATGTGATTTTGAGTTGCTGCTCCAGACCCTGTGGGATGTCATGTAACATAAAAATATACCTGTCTAAAACTCCAAAACATTCTGAGATCTACCTGGCAGATATTCTGTATTTCACTTCTTATAGACTGTCTTAAAAGTCCATCTAAGTATCAAGAGGATAATGTATTTATTTTTGGGGGAGAAATACAGTCTAGAAACCCAAGGAACCTTTATTACAAGTAATGAAGCAAGGTGAAAATCCAAATAAAGATCTTCATTGACAAAAATGGGATCCAAAACCCCAAGAAACTATTACAAGTAAAAAAATAAAAATATGTGCAGAAAATTCATGTCTCAACTATGGTTTGTATTAGAGCATTTTTGTGGGGACGTTTTTTGAGGCAGGGTTTCCCTGTGTAGACCAGGCTGGCCTCGAACTCAGAAATCTGCCTGCCTCTGCCTCCCAAGTGCTGGGATTAAAAGGCTTGAGCCACTACTGCCCGGCAGCATTGTTTTTCTGATTTCATTAACTGAATTAATTTACAATTTGGAATTTATTCTGACTAGTATATGTGTATTTTAACTACTATGCAGAGCTATCCATGTGAATGAAGAGGTGCCTTTTTTTTTTCCATCTCCTAGAAGGACATTTTTTTTTAACTTTTATTGCATTATGATGAGAAAAGTTACATGATTTCAATTTATCTGAATTTGTTAACATTTAAAAACATATTTTAAGCCGGGCTGTGTCTCCTGACCAACAGAATGTCCCTTTGTAGTTAAATGTCCTTGAAGTCTCAGTCTCTTTCCCTCTCCTCCCCTCCGTTCCTCCTCTCCTTCCCTCTCGTCCCCTCCCTCCTTCTGTCTGTCTGTCTGTCTCCAGGGCATTTTCCCAAAGCTGCACTAAAATGAAGTGTCTGAAACCTGCAAAGACCCCAGTTTCATTACATTATTATTAACATTGTGGTTTTGTGACCTGTTTTCCCTTGTGGTTTTTCTAGAGCAACATAGGAAGAAATATCTCAAAAGGGAGACTTGGTTAATCATGATATGGAAGTGAAAATAATTTAAATTTCTAAAATTACTTTTGACTTATATAGCTTACCTTTCTCTGTTAAATGTCCAGTTTGAATTGGAACTTCATGGAAGCAAGTGTATTTTATTCAAATCCATTATATTCCTGTGTTGGAATATTAATTAACTTACCTCAGGAATACACTACCATCTTATTCATAAATATTTCTTTAAAACCCACAATGCTGAACCTAACTTTTGATTCAACTGCCTATGTCTTTCAACAGTAATTTTTCCTTTTGAGGGACCAGAATGAAGAGATCGCTATTTTTTTAAAAAACAAAAAGACATCCAACTTCAAAAATTTTAATATATAAGAAACAAATGAATCAGCAAGGTTTAAGAACCTGTCTTGTGGAAGACAATGTGGACTTGAATTGTGTGGAAAATGAAAGAACTTGAAATCAGAGTTTTGTATATTATTGTTTTAATGTTTAATGTAATCTGTTACGCTTTCTTCGCTGGTGACACGGTAAATGTCATTAGTTTTAAAGCAACACGGGAATATGATGGTTCAATTCGTGATAGCTATGACAGTTCTTGAGGCTTCTCTATATATTCAAACTGATGTGTTAGCTTAGACTAATATTTAAGACCCAGGTCGCCTCGCCTCTGAGCGACCCTTCCCACCTCGCACGTAAGTCAGTTAATTTGTTTCAAACGGACAGTGTTTGAGGTAATACATCACTGACCGAAAGCTGCAGAGGACAAGCTGTCGGGCAAAACACTAAAGGCCCTCTTCACAACCAGCGAGTGGGGCGTGTCGCCGCGGAGCATGCGCAGGAGCAGAAGCGGAAGCGAGGCTTCCTGGGGCGGAAGTGACGCGCCGCCGGCTCTCCGCTTAGAGGAGGTGTAGCCGGTCTGTGCTGAGAAGCAGTGGTGGTGGCCGCTGAGCTCCGGAGCGCGGCGTTGCGTGCCCGGGCGGAGGCCCTGACGGGTAAGGCTTGCGGGTGGGCCGCGTGCCTTCGAGGTAAGCGGCGCTCGCGCTCCGTCTCGGCCCTGGAACCTGGGCCTGGCGAGTGTTGGGGACCGTTTCCGTGGTGACGAAGCTCTCCTTCCCAAGGACAAGCTTCTCCCGGGCCGCGATTGTGACGTGTTTGGGGCTTGGGTCGACCGTGGAGTGGGAAGCGTGGCGGGAGCGGGCGTGCTAGGCCGCGGCTGGCCCCGGTGTCTTAACAAGCAGCGGACTGGTGGCGGGCGCGCTAGGCCGCGCGCGGCGAGCCGGGGAGGACCCCGTCGGAGACTAGTTGGATTGTTTTGGTTTGAGTCTCCACGGGAGGAAGAGGCGGGGACTCCCTGTGTGGTTCGGTTTTGCTGTTGACGTGTTTTGGCCGGATCTCCGGCTTCACCTGGGCTGGCTGAGAGATTAGTTAAGTCTTGCTGTGTGGGAAGCAGCCCTCCCCCTGGTGCCCGGAGAAGGCTTTAAGCAATCTTGGGGAGGATCACTTCGCTCTTTGGTCGTCTGGACTTGATTTCACGACTCCGCCTCCCTCGCCCCACCCACTGCTGACTCTCCCCGGTGTTTTGGACCGGTCGGAAGGGGCAAGACGTGTTCTGGCTGGCGCTCATCGCCCGAAAACTGTACTGTTAGAACTTAGCTGGGGTGGACGCTTATATTTCTCTGTTGAGAAAGATGAAGTACAATTTGTTCCTGAAAGTTTTGTTGGAAAACGTTGTGGCGATTGACTATGATAGATTTTCGGCCTTATCGTTTTGTTGGTATGTTAGACATTTTGACGCGAAGTATTATTCGTCGCTGCTTTTTGCTAGTGGTAAAAGTTCATGATTAGGACACGAGCAGATACTAATTAAAATTTTAGTGTTCAATCCAAGAACATTCGAAAATGATTATTTGAATAACATTCGTTAAAAGTGGACTGATTAAGTAGGCTTGTGATCTCTAAGTTACTCTCTAGGTGTGGAGAAAAGGCTGAGGCCAAGGACTCGCCTCCATTCTGTTCTTCTCCAGGCTAAATTCGATCTCTCTATGTCCCTTTTGAATGTTAGGCAAACGTCCTGAACTTATCTTAGATTTCTGCAAGAATATATTTGACTAGGCTAGAAATGACTGGTTAACCACCACCTCTTCGTCCTCGTTGTTTGTTAAATTTCAAATACAATTGTATTACTTGTTTTCAAGTTATTACATTAGCAGCATACCATTTGCTCTTACGATCCCAGTCGTGTATGTGAAATTTAACCATTGAATACCTTTTCTAGGACAAAAATAACATCTTGGCATTATAAATTGTAACTTTTAAAGGATGCTGGTTTTTTTTTTTTTTAAAAATTTACTTACTTTATGTGTATGAATGTTTTGCCTGTATTTATGTCTGTGTACCACATGTAAGCCTGAGGGCCGCTTAAGTCAGAAGAGGTGTCCCCTGGAAGTAGAGTGATGATACATGGTTGTGAACCGTCATGTAGGTGCTGTGAACTCAACTTAGGTCCTCTGTAAGAGCAGTAAGTGCTCTTAATTACTGAGTCATCTCCATCCCTTAGGATGCTAAGTTTTTTTGTTTTTGTTTTTGTTTTTTTTTTTTTTTTCGAGACAGGATTTCTCTGTGTAGCCCTGGCTGTCCTGGAACTCACTCTGTAGACCAGGCTGGCCTCGAACTCAGAAATCCGCCTGCCTCTGCCTCCCAAGTGCTGGGATTAAAGGTGGGCGCCACCACCGCCTGGCTGGATGCTAAGTTTTTATATGCAGTTCTAACTATATATTTCTATTTCCTTGGAAGAATTGCCTTACCCGTAAAGTTTCTTTTTACTTATTCATTGGCTGGGCCTCACTCTCTTGTAGCCCTGGCTGTCCTGGAGCTCTGCTTGTAAGCCAGGCTGGCATCTACTTGCCTTCTCAGTGCTGGTCTTCAGGTGTTTACACCCAAGCCCTGCTTCACCTATGAAGTTTATTGATGTATTTTCTTTTGGAGTGGTCGTTAGTATGTAAACTTTGGGTTTTAAGCACTTGTAGCTCTTAAAGTTTACATTGTCCTAAATAAGCCTTAATAAAAATTACAAATTTCCTAATACTTGTGGGCCAAGAACATAGTATTTTACAAATGAATTTATTTAAAAAAATACAAAAAGTAAGTTAAATCAGACCTGACGTTTTATCATCTGGAATTCTAGCACTTGGGCGCTGTGGCAGGGAAGAGTGTCATGAGCTTGAGGTCAGCCTCAACTAGAGTTGCACATCAAATCTTTTTCTAAAGAGAAAACAATAGGACTGGAAAGATGGCTCAGTGGTTAAGAGCACCGACTGCTCTTCTGAAGGTCCTGAGTTCAAATCTCAGCAACTACATGGTGGCTCACAACCATCTGTAACCAGAGATCTGACTTCCTTTTCTGGAGGGTCTGAAGACAGCTACATTGTATACATATAAAATCTTAAAAAAAAAAAAAAAAAAAAAACAACAGCTGGGCAGAGAATAGGGATACCAGCTGCCTAGGCTAGTGGAGATAGGGATGTCTTCAGGAGTGTAAATTAACAAGTCTTTGTTTCTGCCTCTTGAAAGTTGGCTGATAATGTATTTCTGAGACTATGGTATTCTACAAACTATACAGAAGACTGAAGAGTAAATAAGGGAACTTATTGAATATCAGCCTATTCTTATTCTCCTTCACATGCTTCTGTCTTTTAGGATTTAAGTTTGGAGACATTTTGCTCGGTACGCATGGACACACACACACACACACACATACACACACACACACTTTTGTTTGTTTTTGGAGGGAGGGTCTTGTTTTGTATATAGCCTTGGCTGGTCTGGAATTTACTGTGTAGATCAAGCCACCTCAAACTCACAGGGATCTGCCTGCTTCTGTTTGCCAAGTGCTGGAAATAGACCCCTGTTTTTGTAACTGAAAAGATTTTTAAAAACATCGGCTGTCAACCACTATCTTAATTATGGTTCTTTGCAAGGGC
>JADRCC010575081.1:0-21725 GCA_019843855.1 Hylomyscus alleni | reverse complement strand
TTTCATGCACTGCCATGTAAACCCTCTAGGGTGATGGCACAAATACTAACCAATGAACCAACTGATCATTGGCCTTTTAGTTAAAGATAGCTCACTCTCGGATTTACACCTAAAGGCTTAAGCCTCTCTCATAGGAGTTTGATAATAAATATTTGTTGGCTCAAAAATTGGTTTCCGGCAGTTGAGAATGCTTCACACCAGTGAACAATCCTGGTGCTGTGTTCTGGCTGTGTCATGCGCAGTCTGTTGGGGAAAGTCTAAGCACATACACATGGACACACATACACATGAACACACACACACCTACCTACATACACACACACAGAGAGATGTTGTCTAGGCTTCTGCAGTTCACAGCTTTCGTGGCTTCTGTCCAGGGTTCTGTCCTGATGTTCTCTGTGTTCCCTCTGAGACATCTCCTTTGGGTTGAAGAGGGAGAGAGAGGCGTATAGAAGAGACCGAGGAGGCATGGCCAGTACTGGAAAGCACAGCACAATCTTTCTGATTCACTGTGGGTCACTCTGGCTCTTGATTGATCCTTCCAGGCTAATGCAAGGAAGTTCACGCCCACTCCCAAATTAGCAGAGTTTTACCAAGTATAAAAAGTTCCCCTAGATTTAAAAACAAAACAAAACAAAAATCAATATAGCTCAAGAACTGTGAATGGAAAGCACTCCCTGACCAGCTCACTAAATAAAGTTAATGACTGATAGGACTCCTACTTCAAACCTTGAGTTCCACCTGCTTATCAAAGATCATATAACTTGGGATTGATCTGGAGGAGGTGGGGATTAAGAAACCAAGGTCAAAAACCAGAAGAAATCACACACTCGCACTGCAAGAGCATCCTTTGGCAAACAGAGACCCAGGCTTGAATGGCAGCTGCCCATCCCACCAGCATCTGACACTGGCCACTTAGTGGAGTCTGAAGAAGTTGGTGGTGTTATCTTCTATGCCTCCCCGACTGCCTTGAGTCTGCCGTTTCCTAATAACTGTTTGCTTTCCAGCCCCAGCCCTGCTGCATTTATGTTTTTTTGAGGGACAGAACTTCTTCAGGCTCACAGTTAGTTCTCCCTCCCTTGGGTCTCAGGGGAGGGGCCTTCCCTTTCCCATTTGTGGGCATCCTACGCTAGCCAAAGAACTCCCCAGAAAAAGGCCTGAGAAAAGTCCATGGGATGCTCTCCAAACCACTCTGAGGTGACTCAGGGGAAGCCCGCCAACTGTCTTCCTTTTCCTCCACAGGGATCCGATCTTGGGACACAAACCTGATCGAGTGCAACTTGGACCAAGAACTCAAACTTTTCGTATCTCGACACTCTGCAAGATTCTCTCCTGAAGTTCCAGGTGAGGCGTCTCTGTTCAGTGTTAGCCTAGCTCTTGACAGGATGAGGGAAGTGACGGTTGGCTGGGAAAGCTTTGTGTAGCATGGGAAGGGAAAAAAAAAAAAGAATTTCCTCTCATGGCTCGAAGGTTCTTTGTATTTATGTCAATGACTTCAGCCGGCAGCCGCAACTGGAAAAAGTAGAATTTAAGTGATCGCCATGTGGATTATGTATGGTGTAGGTTCTTCTGAGAGGTTTTAAGGTCCAGCTTACTTCCCTTTGGGTTTCAATGTACTCTGATCTCAAGGGATTACAGACTACTTCAATATTAATTTTACTCAAAGCTCTAGAGTACAGATAGGGTGCTCCTACCATCCTCAATCTCCCTTCTCTAGAAAGAGAAAGGGCACGTGGTGTTCCAGACACAAAAGATGTTTTCAGCGCCTTAGTGTGGGGGAAGAACCTGATGTTCCAAGCTGCTGTGACAACAGCTTTTCTTTCAGGATAAGAGAATCAAAGGTAAGGACGCAAATATTGGCCACAGGTACAGCCGTTCCCTCTTTGAGGGTGTGTACCGCCCCCATCTCTGGGCTCTGGTGATGGTTCATGCAGACTCAGCTCTTCCTCCTTTCTGAGCTATGCATTTCTCCCATCTGGTCCCATCTGGGCAAAATTGAGAGCAGTTTCAGGTTCCTGAGCTCTCTAAACCCAGGTGTGTCTCTCGAAGGGGTTACTGTTGAAATGATACTACATTTTATTTCCTGACTGTCATTTGAATCTTACGTAAAATGAAGAGTTTCCTGGCTATATGCTTCTCCTCTCTGAGTTCTTATTGGGGTTGACAGAACATCAGGCGCGGAGGTCGGTCTCTCTTACGTGACCAGATCATCTTCCACGGCCCCATGTGCTCCGAGAATCAAAGCCACTTGTGTGGAATGTCAATGACTTCTGGAGTCACTCTTAACTTGGCAGTGTGGCTGTGGTGCCTCCCCCCTGCTTTTTCCTATTGGCTCTGAGAATAGAATAAAATCCATCCATCCCAGTGACCCTCGACTGTAGCCTTCCAGCAGAGAACTGGATGTGTTAATAAAAACGTAGAGAAGATGGTGGACGAGGTGTGGGTGTGGCTTATTGAGGTTATCTAGGGAACCATCAGCACATAATTTGCTAAAGATTAGGTACAGCTCAAGGTGTTTGCTCTGGTCACCATCGTGTTTTATTTTTCCTGTCTTGCAAATCTCCGTAACCATATCACACAAGATAAGTGCCCCTTGCCAACTAGTGTGTTTGTTCCAGCAAGGAAACGCCAAGTTTCTGTCACTTCTCTGTAGGTCGTCCTGGCTTTCTGTTTTGTAAGACTTTTTTTTCTTTTTTTTTTATACACATGTGGCTTTCATTGTATACATTCATATTTGGATTGCCTTCCTGTGATGACAAATGTGTATTGCAAAATGAAAGGTTGGAAAAAAAAACCTGCTGAACAATTAACTCTTTCCCGGCTAAAGGCTTGGACTACTTGTGCAGACTAGAAAGAGAACTCTCTCTAAATCGCCGTGTTAGCCTGATATACTCTGTCTCTCTCTCATGCTGTCACCTACTTTAAGAGTGGGTCACCTATCTAGCAATGTCAGTGCAGTGCTCAGTACTGGTTTGGGGACTGTCCCCTGGACATACAGCATCCTAAGCACTATGTTAGGACTAACCCTTTCCAGGCTGGTAGGACCCAGCTTCCCTCTGACCAGAGCCAGGCAGTGGTGCCCCTGTGGAGTCATGGTGTTTTCTAACCAAGATTGTGCTACTGGCCGAGTATTCTTTATCTAAAATGTTTGACACCAGAAAATTCTTACGTTTTAGAGATTTGGGGTTTGGGCCCTTTGCAACTCTAACCCCTAAATCTAAAATCTAAAATCTTTAATCCAAAAGCCTGTTGCTAAGCGAGACCCTCAACCAGTCATCAACAAAAGCACAATTCAGAGTCTTGGGTGTGCTGTGGAAAGAGGTTAAAGGGCAAGAACACAGATTGGGGTGGGTATCCTTACTTAGGAGATCTTTGGTGAAGTTTCTTGAACACACTGGAGAATGTTAGTCCAATTCTAAGTGCGTTCCAGTCCCTTCCCCACTTGCTTGAAACTCAGTTAAAGCCATATTGTGTCTCTCACACCGTTTACAGTGGAACCAGCTGAGTCACCCTCATTTAGAGTTTCAAGAAACTTAAGTCTACTTGGAGAGAAGGAAAAAAGGTCATTCAGTCACTTTAAAACTATTTAAATGGAAGGTAGCACAAGCCATACACTGTGAAGATGAGCTGAGTAATAGAACAGGCGTGACCTTTGTCACACTTCTTTTCTTGGAAGTCATAAAGTCCTGCACCCTAGGCATCAAACAGGTCCCTCCCCCTCCTCGTTGGTTGATTGATTTGGTGTGTTGAGTTTACAGCTAGCAGCATTACAGTAGGATATTGGTCAGCCTTTGAGACTCTGGAGACAAGGGTTCAGGTGGTAATCAGATCTGCTGTACATTCATGTTGGTTGTTATTTCTTTTGTTATTTTTAGGAATCAGAGGTCATAGATGAAGAATTGGTGGTTGCCTTAGATTGCAAAGGGCAGACCATGTGTGTGGGACTAACTCTCTTGCTAGGTTAGACTTTGTACTGAGCAGTTCCTTGGGAGGTGAGTGAGGTCTCACTCAAGATGACCCTGAAAAGTCATTCGGGACTTCTTGGTCGCCTTCTCTATGTAGGTGCGTTGACCCAGGGTCAGTTCTTCAAAGCAGCAGTCCAGAATCTGGAACTCCTGTAGAATGCTGACTACGTAATTTTTAGATCGGTCGGTCACTGAAGTCTATGCCAGTATCTCAAACCAGCTGAGCATGGACTGGCTTTGAGGTCACTCAGAACACTGCTGCCGTGTACCAAGGCCATTCTCTGGGGGATTTTTCTCTCACTGAAGCTTTCTGGCCATGTCAGAGCTGGACTGATAGGCACAGTGGTCCTGAAAGAACAAACTAGTCTTTCACTCAAGAGAGGGCTCTGCAGCTGAGTCTTTGCGACATCGAGCACTGTCTTCTTATGCCCTTCTATTTCTGAGTTCACACACCATCATATAAAGCTTGAGCCATTGTTGCAGGTCTCCAGGGGTAAGAATCTACAAAACTTTCTTATGGAAGCTCAAGTCTGCCATGATGCATAGAGTTTGACTCGCTTCCATTTGTTTCCCAGGTTTAACTGTAGATCTTGGTGCATACAGTTACAGGGGAACTTATCTTTGGAGAACATAGGCAGTATCCCATAATTCCTTGTACTGGGGAGAAGCCTTCTTATACTAAGAAAGAAGGAGAGAGAGAGAGAGAGAGAGAGAGAGAGAGAGAGAGAGAGAAAGAGAAACAAAAGAAAAGAACACCAGTTTCAATGGTCTCTTTTTTCTCACTTTGTCATTTTTATCTGTTCTTTAAAATGGTTAAAATTTTTGATAGCCCAGTTCCTTGCAATCAGTACAGATTACAATTTACAGATTGTAATCAACAATTACAATACAGTTACAGATACTGGAGCCAGCCCCCCACATTTGTTCTTAACCCTGCCATGGGTGTTTCTGAATGACCTTGGACACTTACACATTTCTTGTCTCAGTTTCTTTGTTTGTGAGTCAGAATTCGTGAAGACCAGTTGAATTAATGTTTCTGAGGACATTGCAACCCTACCTTCTGGGGAACTAAATATAAATGAGTAGCCATCTCTCATCTTCACAAGGAAAATCTGCAGGACTTGTATGTGTGGTGATTATTACTGTCTGTGGAAAATACTGAGTTCAGATATATTGCTGGCTTCCTTCTTGGGCTATTTTTAATTTATGTTAAAGATGATCTTCAGAAGCAGGTGTCACTGGCATTCTCAGAAGGCACATAGCTCTTCTTTTGTCTAGAGGTGGCAAAATTTTTCCGGTTTAGTCGTAGATATATTTTCAGCACTGCTCTCAGTTCTTTGGGCAAAATGAAGACAGTGCCAAGAGTAGAGCCAGAGCAGAGGTTAGACCATTTGCAACATGGCTTTCCACGCTGGAGAAGAGGATGGTGATGCCCTTGGCTGTCTCCCGTACTGTGATGATAACCCAGTCCCTCTAAACCTCAGTCTCTCTATCCACCACGGCTTCCTTTTCTCTCTCCAACCCACCAGTGACTATGGTGTCTGCCAACTTTAAGAGACTCACATTTCCTGTGGTTTACTTTCTAAGTCAGCTGAATAAATAGTACAACGCTGGCATATTTACATTAGTTTCAAGCACTGCTAGCTAGATCACATTCACAAAAGCCTTCTTTTGTCTGTGGTTGATTTTTGAAATGTGTACATGGGTGGTTCTGCTTAAGGACGCGTGCCTTTCCTGTGGCGGATGAAAGCTAAACAAACCGCAGGTGAGCATCTTTAGGTCCGTGCTGAGTGACTGCTAAAAATAGCCTTTCCGGAGATTGGTTTAGGCCAGAGAATTAAAACCGATGCTTTACATTTCAGTCAGATGAGTCTATCCCTTCCTCTCACGTTAGGGAGTCGAGGTCTCAAGTCTAACATTACAGCCTGCAGAGCTGTAAGGAAAAAAAAAAAATTGACCATGATCCTAGGCTTTGTTTGTCATATGTCTGTGTCTAGTCCTGGATACTTAGCCATTACGTAGAATGATGACTTAGTTGTGTGTGCTTAGGGTATATCCACTGCTCTACAATGGAGAGTCGTGGATGTAGTTTTCAGCCTTTAAGCAATAAAGTTCATAAATAATACATCTCCCCCTTGCGTTCAAGGGACTGATGTGTCCATTCAGGGAACCTGTGACCACAGGTTAGGCGAGGCTCTGTCCTGTTGCTTCCTCTGACCGACATAGATACTCGGGGTAGGATCCCTGTCAACGTGCCCACAAGTCTCCTTTATCCTTTGTCATTTCATCATTGTCCAAGGTGACAGGAGGAACTCTGTCATTAGAAGGACAAGCCTTATTTTCATGACCAGCCTCACTGAGGTAAATGGTACCCGCCCGGGAAGAGTTATTTTATCACAAACCCCTGTCCTCCATCGGCCTCCTCCTCAAGCCTGCCCAGACTGCTTGCAGGGAGGGCAGCCTGCTTGCTATCCTTTGGTCCTATCTGTCCTTGTCCTATTGTCCCCTTCCGACTTCGGGGTCCAGACCACAGCACATAGCCTGCCGTTGTCAAAACAGCCCAAAGTCACACCGTTCAGAGTCCTGTGCCATCTGTAGCACAAGGCTTTTGATACCTTCGAGATCTACATGCCTCTCAGCTTTGAAATGTCAGGGGCTCTTTACATTCATATCCTAACGCAGCACTAGGCGAGGTCCCTCCTTTGTCACAGGTGTGGCCAACATAAAGGAAAAAAAAAAAAACACCGTGTCATTGCAGTGTTCTGGCGCCTTCATCCCTCAGGGAGTTAATGACGGCTTTTTCACACCACCTAGAAATAACTCTTCATCTCACCTCTTTTTTTTAAAAAAAAAAAAAACCTGAGTAGAAACGATGTTTTAGTCTGCCGACAGTAATGGCTCTCCAGCCGTTCCTAATGGGCACTGTGGAACTACTCCATACCGACCAGCATAGGCAAGATCGTGGCAGCAAGCGGGCTGCCTGGCCTCAGGGACGGTGTTAGGGAATGCCAAGAACCATCCATTAAGTGCAGCTAAGTGCAATCCAGAGCAGCTGCTGTCACTGCTCAGCAAGGAGACATTGCAGGCAGCCTCCGCGCATTTTTTTTTTCCTTTTCAAGGACTAAAGCGCCCGTGATTTTACTCTGCGTCTAAAAACACACAGAAGTAGTGAACCGCCAGGCCCACAGTCCCACAACTGGCTTAGGGTCACCTTTTGAGTCTTTGTGGTCCATGTCCAGCTTTTGTGGTAATGTGCTAGGCTGGCAGATGAGGGAAAAATGAAACACAAACTGAAAGATTGCTTCTTGAATTTCAGGTGCATGGTATTGTGTACCTATTAATAAGCAAAGAGAGGTGAAGGGAATTGTGGGAGAAGACAGGCCTGCTGTTGATAATTTAGATGGGAAAAGACATCATTCATTCCTTTAAATTACAAATTGTATATGTGTGTGTGTGTGTGTGTGTGTGTGTGTGAAAGAGAGAGAGAGAGAGAGAGAGAGAGAGAGAGAGAGAGAGAGAGAGAGAGAGAGAGAAACAGACACAGACACAGACACAGACACAGACACAGACACAGACACAGAGACTGACATAGAAGAGATTTTTACTCTATTCCTAAAGGCCAGGAGTGAAATGAAAAACCTAACAAGCTCCATGTTTTGATTGTTCCAACCCATGGTGACAAAGGTTGCCCAGGTACCAGCACTCCGCCCCCAACAGCAACCCAAGACTAATTAAACGCTACCGTGCTACCGTGGCAACCCTCAAGTATCTCCAAACATCACGCTCCAGGGCTCGCTGCTTTTGTTTTCTCTCTGCACCCTAAGGGTGATCGTTATTGTGTGAAGTCATATTTCCTCGGTCCTGGAGACCTGTGGGAAAGTAAGAAGTACTCCCCTCAGAGATGCACCTTAAAAATGAGCTGCGGGGCCTGGGCAGCCAACACAAATAAGACAAAAATAATGTGACTTCAGTAAGCTCTTCCAGGGCTTAGAAGTAGTGAGACAAATGCTCACAGAAAATAAGACAAGACAGTCAGTATAGGATTTCAGAAAAGTGTGTGATTCAAAGCAAACACTCAAAGCCCAGAGTGTACCACACCTCAGTTTAAAAGATTCAAACGGTTGCTGCTAACCGTTGCCACAGGATTGGGAAGGACTGAGATAAAACCCAGCATGTTAAGAACTGCCCTTATTCTCACGGAGGAAAAGGCCCCTACATTTCCCCTTTACTCTTAAGCCAGTCTTTCCTTAATAGAAATGGGATTTCAGTAGTTGTGAGAAAAGTCACGGTTGAGCGTCTGGCCCAAATGCATAGATTCCTGGGGGAGCCTAGAGAGGCTAGTGTAGGATGGGGTTGCTAAGTGTTCAACACACCACACCTGGCCCTGAGCCCCCGCCTCACAGTGTTGTTTTGGGGTTCCTGAAATTCAGCCCAAATACCACATCTGGCAAAAGTAAAACAAAAACTGATAGAAAGGATCCAACATGGGCTATGTCCTGCTGCCTAGGTGAACGGTACCGGCACAGTGAACGGCACTGCAGCCACCTTGTGGAGTCTTTACAGCGTTTTCAAGCTTTCAGCTGGAAGACTGTGCTTGCCACAGACCAGAGCAAACCTGCACTGGACAGATGCAAAGGATGCCTGCTTAGATTAAGGAGTTAACTGTTCTTCAACTAGAATTCCAAGTAGTTTCTCAAGGCAAAGTTCAGAATGTTGGTGTTGCAGGTCAGTGGGAAAGTGTGTGTGTGTGTGTGTGTGTGTGTGTGTGTGTGTGTGTGTGTGTGTGTGTGAGAGAGAGGGAGAGTTTTATTTTGATCCACTGGAAAGGAGACAGTCTCCTTACATTGTGTAGTGTGTCTTTTGAGGCCATGCCATTGTCAGGCAGTCTGTACTTTGAAACATATACAAGCAAACGCAGTTCAGTTTGGAACAATGCTGGAGTAAGCTGGCTTGCTGGTGAATCCTCACCTGAGAGTTGACTATGATTATTTTTATAAACAAGACAGCTAAGCTTACAGTGTATACAGATTTGAAATTTGTGAGAGAGACCTGTAAATTTCTTTCATTGAAGACATGCTTAATTTTTTTTTTAAATGTACAATAGAATATGCTCCAAAATATATGATTATGCTGTTTGGCACATAGATGTTGATAGCTCTTTGTGGCCTGGGAAAGTTTGATTCCAAACTCAAGTATTCCATAGTTTGGAACTTTGTTGTAGAGTTAAGTCCTTCTTCAGTTCATTGATGGAAATAGCTATTTTAAGGATTCATGACCTTGGAGACGACATAAGAAAACTCTGGCTGGATGTAGACCGTCCTCATTCTGAGTGCTGAAGGAGCCACAGAATGAGAGACACTAGAGTTGAGATGGTCGTGAAAAAGCAGAGTTCACTGGGAAGGAGGGGCAGGCTCCCTTCTTCAGAGAGTTCTGGCTCATGGTGAGTGCAGCACCCATGGCTGCATCGGAGGAGCCTTTTGTCAGCCATGGAGGTTCGCCTGTCTTACTTTTGTAGCAGCATAGGCCACTCCGCACCAACTGCCTCAGTTTTACCGACTGATTATAAATTTGACCAGTCCCTTCCACTGTGGGCAGGGCTTCTGCAGAACACAGTTTGCAGAAGGGTGGAGCTGACTGCTGAGCCCACTTCCGGGTTCTGTGGCCCAGGACGCCATGAGTGCTACCACAGACCTCGGCTTGGAAATGCAGACAGGCTCGTCCCCCATTCTGCTTAATATCTTTTGTTATTGTGGTTGTTTTGTTTGGCTGTTTGGTGGTTTGGTTTTTGGTTATTCGAGATAGGGTTTCTCTGTGTAGCCTTGGCTGTCCTGGAACTTGCTCTGTAGATCAGGCTGGACAGAGATCCACGGAAGGCATGTGTCACTATGCCTGGCCCAGATTAACACATTTTAATTAATTAATTTTTTTATTTTTTTATTTTTGTTTTTTTCCAAGAGCAGAATTCTCCATGTAGCCCTGACTGTCCCGGGACTCACTTTGTACACCAGGCTGACCTTGAACCCACAGAAATCCACCTGCCGCTGCCTCCCAAGTGCTGGGATCAAAGTCATGTCCCATGATGCCCAGTTCTTTCTTTTTAAAGAATATTTTATTTACTTATTATATTCATTGGTGTTTTACCTGTGTGTGTGTGTGTGTGTGTGTGTGTGTGTGTGTGTGTATGTTCTTTTGGAACTGGAGTTACATAGACAGTTTTGAGCTGTCATGTGAGTCCTGGGAACTGAACCTGAGTGCTTTGGAAGAGCAGCCAATTCCCTCAACCCCTAAGCCATCTTTTCAGCCCCTTAACACAGTTTCAAAACCAGGTTTAAAAGGTCTATGAAAGAAACTTTATTTAGAAAATCTGTTCCAGGACAGCCAAAGCTACACAGAGAAACCTTATCTCGAATAACCAAAACCAAATAACCAAACAAAACAACCACAATAACAAAAGATATTAAGCAGAATGGGGGACGAGCCTGTCTGCATGTGGTAGCACTCATGGCGTCCTGGGTCACAGAACCCGGAAGAGGGCTCAGCAGATTCTAGGACTGTCAGTCAGGAAACAGTGACAGTCTTAGAATGCCCAGAGCATTGACTTCCCGGGAGAGGGACTTTTAGCCCTTGCCTCTTCCTATCTGTCCCTGTAGAAAGTGTGAGCCAGACAAAACTTTATTGTATTTGCATAACAGCAAACACCTGTGTGGAAAGTATTTCAAAAGTGAGATCGGTGGTTGTTTTTATCTACCCAATGCCAAATAGGAAATAATGCCATTGTCTTTTCCCATTCAAATAAGAGCATGTGCATTGGTGTTTGGTGGCACTTTATGCCACAGACTAAGGGCTTATGTGCGCGTGATTGGAAGAAGGCCGACGGATTGCAGCCTATGAATTTGGGGAGTCTGTGTAGTGTGAGTGTGTTAGCAGTCCCAGGCACATTGTCTGTTCCACATAATTAAGAACGGTCTGCAGCTTAACGAGCATGATCAGCTATGCATATCTTGTCATGTGAACCATCAATTAGCACGGAATAATTTAACAAGTCAGTACCCGCAGATATAAATACCCTTGGGGAGCTATGATCAAATCAGATTATTACCAACAATGTACATGCAGGTGATCGGTACCAGAAAGCTGGGATTATCCACATGGAAAAGGGATTTTTATGGTAATATGGCTTGTGACTGGCTACTGCCATCCAAGACCATAAGACCATAATCATTCATTCTCTCTCTCTGTCTCTCTCGGTCTCTGTCTCTCTCTGTCTCTCTCTCTGTCTCTGTCTCTGTCTCTCTCTGTCTCTGTCTCTCTCTCTGTCTCTCTCTGTCTCTGTCTCTCTCTGTCTCTGTCTCTCTCTGTCTCTGTCTCTCTCTCTCTCTGTCTCTCTCTGTCTCTGTCTCTCTCTCGGTCTCTCTCCTCTCCCTCTCTCTCTCTTCCTTTATCTATTCATTTCTGGTTTTTGAGACAGGGCTTCCCTGTTTTGTCCTGGCTATCCTAGAACTTCCCCTGTAGACCAGGTTGGCCTTAAACTCTGAGATTTGCCTGCCTCTGCCTTTGTGTTGTGCCAATGCAGCCTGGCTTACATATGAGGCCTTTAAGGCAATGGCTCAATTTGTTCAACTCTAATTTGATTTTTTTTCTAAAAGCTTATTTTAGAAAAAATTTATGTATTCAACTCTATATGACATTATTGTGTGTTCACAGAAAACCATACAGAGCATGCTGAACCTTCAAAAATGATTTATGTATATAATAGCACCATTGGTGATAATGTATGTTGACCACAGTATGGTGGTCAGTCACTCAGAGGTTCTGTTAATAACACTTTTTTTTTTTCTAAGACAGGGTTTCTCTGTGTAACCCTGGCTGTCCTGGAACTCACTCTGTAGACCAGGCTGGCCTTGAACTCAGAAATCTGCCTGCCTCTGCCTCTCAAGTACTAGGATTAAAGGCGTGAGCTACCACTGTCTGACTGTTGATAACTCTTTGTGGGGTTATTCTTCTCCAAGTTTTACAATTCAATGATCCAGTCGAATTTGTTTTTTGGGTTTTTTTTGTTTTGTTTTGTTTTTTGTTTTTTGTTTTTTGTTTTTTTTTAAGGCAAATACGTCAGAACTCACTTAGAATCCCTAAATCAGTTTTAAACATCAACCTGAGATATAATTAAACTATTTATAGTAAACAAATATGGGTTTGGAAATGTATTCTTCCTTCTCCTTTCTAGAGTGATGTCTTTAGAGATAACAGAGAGGAGAGAGACAGGGTGAGATGTCTTTATCTTTCTCTTTTTTAGTTCACCCTTTAAGCAAGTATTGCCATTTATTAGGAGCACAGGCCTGTGGGCATCGTCACTGGAGGGGCCGCAGAGCCCCAGCCACACCCTCCTTCTTCCTGTATGTCTTCCCTATGGAAGTGTAATGTAAGGTGTAGTTGATTTCTCCACCACACAATTCTTTAAGAAGCCACTAAACACAAAATCCATTCCAGATTTAGAGCAGTGGCTCTCGGCCTTCTGCTCAGAGCCTTTAAAACATTTCCTCGTGTTGTGGTGACTCCCAACTATAAAATTATTTTCATTTGCCATTCATAACTGTGATTTAGCTACTGTTATGAATCATGATGTAGATATCTGATATGCAGGGCATCTGGTAGCGACCCTTGTGAAGGGTTGTTTGACCTGAAAGGGGTCGTGACTCACAGGTTGAGAGAACCACTGATTAAAAGGAATAAAAAGTGAGATTGTTTTTTTTTTATCTTGATTTTTTTTATTAGATATTTTCTTTATTTACATGTCAAATTCTCCTTTCCCAGTTTCCCCTCCAAAAAACAAACAAACAACAAGAACAAACCCCTGTTGCCTCCCTCTCCCCATGCCTGCCACCCCACCCTCTCCCACTTATTGGCCCTGGCATTCCCCTACACTGGGGCATAGAACCTTCACAGGGCCAAGGGCCTCTCCTCCCACTGATGACCGACTTTGCAATCCTCTACTATACACATGCTGCCAGAACAATCAGTCCCACCTTGTATAGTCCTTGGTTGATAGTTGAGTCCCTGGGAGCTCTGAGGGTACTAGTTAGTTCATATTGTTGTTTGTCCTAAGGGGCTACAATTGTTTTTAAAAGCTTGTTGCCCAAAATATCTTTAAATTCTACGAAAATTTTAAGGGTCCATTTTGGAGCCACTTATATTTCCACTTATATTCGTCATGTGTATTTGTGTGTGTGAGTGTGTATGTGTGTGTTTGTGTGTGTATGTGTGTGTACGAGTGTATGTGTGTGTGAGTGTGTGTGTGTGCAAGTGTATGAGGGTGTATCACTTTGCTTTTAAATTCCAGTTGTGCATCATAGGAGGCATAAGTGGCCGAGTTTGCATAAGCTCCTAATGAATCTGGGAAACACTTTTTTTTAAGAGATGCCGTGACATCACAGTGAAACATGATGTGTTCCCCACCATGCTGATGAAAAACCCCTCTACGTTGTTACGTGTGTGAAAATGTAGCACATGCCACCGTGACAGTACATCGTGGTTGACAATGATAACCAGCTATCACTGATCAATGTGTTTGCTGAAATATACTTCTTAATTGTGATTTAGAATATACTTCCACTTAGGAGAAAAATGTTTTCTATGTGCAAACAGCAGCAGAACCCCCTCATCTGATTGTCCCTTGTTCTTGCATTGGGCCTGCATGCATATCATTCGTTCGCTTCTCTCTCACTTTCATATTTCCATTTCATTTTTAAAAGAGCATGTCTCCCTATTCTCCAATCACGGTCATGTTTTCTACAAATCATGTTGGTTTGGGTTATTCTTAGGCATGAGGTCAGTGTTTTGTTTTTTTTTAAATAAGCCTTACATCACGGTTGGTTATGCTATTATGTCCTGTCTGCTTTTTGTTTTATTGTTTTATATATAGAACAGAGGTTATTTTGTGCCTTTGGTATATCATTCCAGTGTATAAATACAAATGAAATGATGTGTCACATTAACTCACTCCATGGGGTCATCTAGAAATACGATTCTATCCTTAGGCAATTCTGCAGCTGACTACCTAGCAAACTTCACCCAGCAAAGGGATTTTCTATGCCTGGTAAACAGAACTCCTCACAAATTTGAAACTCGTTCGCAACGTAAACAACAGAAGTTCCAATTTACAATTCAGAAAGAAATAAAACAATAAAGAAAATAAACGAAAACATACTTTGAGTAAGTAAAAGCAAGACGTTAAATTAATCGCAGAGCAGATTCCAGAACGAAACCTTCCAGGATTCCTTCGGATCCCGCTCTTTTCCCAGATGCAGCAAACATGTGAGAAAGAAGGAGTGCAGTTATCTCCTAACCACGGAGACAGGGAGGCTTTAAGTTAAAGAGCTTTAGAGGGTAAAGCCAGGACCTAGGCCGACAAGGTCAAGATGATGAGTCATGAGGAGCCACGGGCTCCAGAAACTAGAGCCACTTTACAGAGTAGAAAATAAGCCGCGCTAGACAAATGCAAACGTGCAGTCATTACTTAGATTTTCAGCCGTTTGTTTGTTATAGGTTGTCTTTAAACATGAAGGTATTGAATATTTATTTACAAACTATCAACTTTCAGAGCCTTCACAAACACAAGTGGCCAAGAGCCAACTGAGAGCACTGGGCAGAGCCCTCCACAGGTGGGCCTGGGATGAGAACCTGGGCTTTGATCACCTCTGCTTAGTAGATGTGTGCTCTTGTGGATAAATTCTTGAACTTAAATTTTTTCTAAACTTTATCTCTAAGATCCTTTTGCACTTAATGTTCAGCTATTTTTTGAGAACCTCAACCCATAGTGAAAAAAAAAAGTCACTCATATATTTGGTAAAATGCTTTATATACAAAGGTAGCCGTAACTGTTAACTACGAACGTAGCCAATGGGTCAAGCCAAGATGTGTTTGTGTGAAGTTCTTTGGCATTCGGAATAGAACAGAAGAACTTGCCAGGACGAATCAAAAATGCAACTATGTACACTCACCTGTTCACTGTCCCCAATGCGTATCGCTTGTCTGTGGAGTCTGGGACTCTGTCACATGTGAGGGCTAATAAAGAGGTGATAAATAAATAAATAAGTATGTCCCCACACAACCACCTGTGATTGGAACTAACTGTCCATCAAGATGCAGAGGCAGTTGTCAGTCACACAAGTGTGTATCTCAAACGGCTAAGGAGGAGAGGAGAGCGTAGTGCCATCTAGCATATGGCAGAGGAACAGATCTGCCAAGGATAACAGGGGAAGGGTGAACTTCACCAAACGTCTTCTGTGCTTAAGATGGATGATGGTTGCTATTTATATTTCCTACGTTTGCAGCTTGCAATGCCTAGTGTTACAAGTTGTAGCGTATGCAAGGCTGTCGTTTTGTTCTGTTGTACACTTTGTATGGACCACTGAAAACTTAACAATCCTCTATTGCTTAGGAAATAGGAATAAGGAAATGGAAATTATTTAAGATCTCTCTATAAACATGTCAATACTTACCATAAGGCTTTACACTCTTCTGCTGAACTGTAAGAAGAAAAGCTAGAGGCTGACATGAGTTTTCACTGGCCACTTAGAGACATGAGGTTAGTGACAAATGGTTGGTGGTAGCAGAAACTCTAGGGACCAGAGAAAGAGACCAGCGCAAACCTGGGGGCGTCAGAACTCATGGGTTTTGGCTGTGGATGTTCCAGAGGCTCTGCTGTAATGGAGCCACAGCACTCTGAGAGGTCCTCAGAGGCTCTTTCTTCCCAGCATCTTCTTGCCTGCCTTTGCTTACAGGAGTCATAGGAAGTGATGGTGCTCCTGTGTCCGCCAGGCTGGTCATCACCACCATTTGCTTTTCGTAGGTCAGCGTGGTGCCGCTTCCTTGCATGATGGCTCATTCGACGTTGGATGGCTCGCTAGCATTTCATACAGAATATGTCTAAATTACTTTTGGGAATACCATTATTTTCCAGAACTCTGCTTTGTTCCTTTAAGAAAGTGTTTGTTTGTTTGTTTATTCATTTTTGGATTTTTTTTTTTTTTAGATATAATTTTCCACCAACTCTCAGGCCTGAATACTCATTTTATCTTTTGCTGTAGACCTTTTTTAAAGGTCCTGTTTTGAGTTCTGTTTGCCTTCTTCCTGGACCTGGAAATGTCCATTCAGGCTCAGCATCTGTCAACAGGCAAGGTTGCATAGCCTCCTTAGGGAATCTCACAATCCTGGTGCACACAGGTTCAAATGCAAGCTCCTTGTCATATGTTAGTTCTCCATACCTCAGTTTTCTTACTGAAGATCCTGTTCTACACTCAGTGGATTTATGAGTATTCGAGAGCTACATGCTATGTGAAGGGTGGGTATAATGAGGCCATATTAAATGATGTTATTAATATGCCGCTTTCTTCCTTGGGTGAAACATGCTAAAATGTATCCTTCGATTGCTTTGCATGCATTTCTTCTCCTGCGAGACCTCCCCCTCGCCGTACCTTTTTACATGGCACCGGTTTGCTTTAAATCACCATGACCATGTTTGTTGTCATTAGTAGTGATGGTTCAATGTCTTTTTGTGAGTTTTTCAAAGACTCATGAATTTGGAAAAGAGAATATTCCTGTCTGTCTCCGTGTCAACCCACTTCTTTAACTCAGCCCAGGTTGAAGCAGTCATTGTATGATAGAATCTCTGTTTGTGGAAATCTGCCATTCAAAGCTGTCACCATGTTACAGTCTCTGAGATGATTCAAAAGCCGTATTTTTAAGAGGGAGTTGCGTACTTATTTTCATTCATTTGATTTATTTTTGTGTATTTAAAAGTACTCCAATATGGTTGACTCTCTCCATGGTAGTTAGCAGAACATCTTATTGTTTGTGTTGTTCTTTTGAGGTGAGTCTTACTGAGCTGGCCTTTAACTTACAGGGACCCACCCTCCTTAATCTTTCCAGTGCTGTGACATCGCATCGAGCTCTGCCTTAGTGTCTTTCCCTAAGTAATATGCAGATATTTTGAACTATAAACCAATATTTCGCCAAGAATGTTATCTTCTGTTTTTCAGGTTTTCAGATACACATTCTTTTGTTTTGTTTTGTTTTGGTTTGGTTTTGGTTTTTCGAGACAGGGTTTCTCTGTGTAGCCCCGGTTGTCCTGGAACTCACTCTGTAGACCAGGCTGGCTTCGAACTCAGAAATCCGCCTGCCTCTGCCTCCCAAGTGCTGGGATTAAAGGCGTGTGCCACCACCGCCCGGCTTCAGATACACATTCTTAAAAAGGGAAATACCTGTAGTGATGAGGAGAGCTTTCAGTCCTTCAGGGGATGCTAAGAAGTATTAGGAAACTGTTCAAACTGGTCATACCATTGGCCACTCTGTGCAGCGATGTGTAGCGTCACTCAGAAGTGGTTACGTTGTACTTCTAATTTTCTTACAGTATTAGCTCCAAGTTCCCTGGAGTCAAGCTTTGTTTTGTTGTTGTTATTGTTGTTGTTTGTTTGTTTAGTTGGTTGTTTTCTTTTGTTTTTTACTTCTCTTTGTCTAATCAAGGCCCTTCCCATTTTGAAGCTGATTGAAATCTCTGTCTTCCTAATGACACAGTTAAGAAACCAATCCCTTCCTATAGCCTTGACACCTACCAAAAGAAGCCTCACATTAATTCTGCATGTCACTCTAGGAGTGGCTACTTATGAATTGCTTGAAAAGGCATACATTTGGACAAGGCATATTCGACTGAGTCTGCCGCCATCACAGCCCACTGGCTTCTTTAGTCCTGTCTAATGGAAGATTCTGTCAATGTCAGGGTTAGACAATGTGCTAGCTACTGTCTTGTCATTTTTGGTACACCTCAAAATGTGTGTTTTTAGAAGGGACTTAGGAATGTTATTTAACATTCATAACGCTGATAAGATTAGTTGCCTTCCTATAAATCAATACCTCACCCATATGCCAGGCACTGTGTGGATATTTTGTGCTGTGAGTGTATGGTGTAACAATGCTTTTAAAAAAAATGCTCTTTTCTGTTTGTGCTTGTTTGTGAGTTTTTGTATATGTTCATGTTGTCTTTTGAGACACTGCAGTTCAATGGGGCTCAATGGGGGGGGAAATGCAGTTTTACTTCACTGGACTCTAGGAGATGTTTTTCCCCCAGAAAATGAAAGCTGGCCAGTGTAGTCCTTTGATTTCTGCTCCTTTTGGTATTGCCACAGCAAGACCCCCACACTGCATTACTGTGCCCCATTGTATTCCACTCCCCCAACCCCCACAAGGCCGGGTGAGAAGGGCTTGCCTGTAGCTCACATCCACCTCCCTGATCCTGCATATTAAGCCCTGTAATTATAGCAGACATTACATTGTCTCCTGTCCACACCCACCCTCCTCCCCGTAGGATGATGTCATTGCATGTCAAACAGGGGATTAGCATGAGGAGAGAAATTCTTTTTTTTTCCCCCTCACTAAGAAGAAGAATTTGGTTTTGATAAATTTTGCTACCAATAACTGCTGTCTTACTTCGCAGGAGAAGTTTTTAAAAGGAGAGAAAAACCTTGAAAGCACAGACACACACACACACACACACACACACACACACACACACTGGCCGAATGAACAGAGATAGGCGCTACAGCTCTGTCTATCAATTAGTGAAAGCACAGGAACACAAAGCGTGCCTGGGAAATCGCCTCCTTGCCTTACAAAAGCAGAGGAGTATCATTCTTCTCAGAGCCTACAATGGCTCTGGGCCCTGCTGCAGAAAATGGCTCTGGAAAAAAAAAAAAAAAAAAACAACACAGAGGCACAGTCAGGCGGCTGGGTGGGAAGGAGATGCAGGCAGCTGGTCCCATCCATCCTTGAAACGTTTGTTTTTTCATGATGGTGTGGACGGCGGATGTTCACGTCCAATCTGTTATGTTTCAGGACAGAGTTCTTGTCATCTCAGACGGAAAAATAAGTCAGGGTGCAAGGGGGAAGCCGGGAATCCTAGAGTTTCTGAGCTCAGATTGGAGTTTATCAACCTTTTTCACTTCTTCCTACAAATGTAAACATAGATTTGGATATAGAGAAATAAAACCAATAATTTTAAAAAAATAAGGAAATCTTTTTCTGTGTGGGCAGGGGAAATTGTTTTCATGTTTGGAGCAATCTGAGAGCTCTGAGTTGAAAGAGTTCGTGTCCACCCTGGCTTAGCTGTGGGACGCCGGACACCTCATCAAATGGCCCAGAGCCTCGGCCTGGTCACCCGGGCAATGGCATTGACTAACTAGCCTCAGTAGCTGTGCCTCACAGGCAAAGTCTGGCAAGTATCAGAGGTCAGTTTTCACTCCCTGAAGTCAGTTCAGATAACAGGCTGGGGTTCTTAGGGTAAGACACCATCCTAAAGGACAAAGCCTCTCCCGTGCCCCCCCCCCCCCCCCCCCCGTTTCTGTAAGGCTTCTACAGAATCAGACAAGAAAACTAACTCCAACCTGTCTAGCCCCTTTCCTTGGGGAGAAGACAGAGGGATTGTGAGATCCAGGGCCACCTGCATTAGAGGGCCTTCGAAATTACCGGGAGGAGGGGTGGATTGTGTGGGGGGGTGGGGTGGGCGTGGGTTGCCTGGGGTGGGGGTAGGGCGGGAGGGTGTTGGTTTGTTTGGAAACTGAAGTGTTTAAAACATTTTGCAGTGCACTTGGGCCTCTGAGATTCTCCTTAGCATTTAGTTTCTTTGCGTCCAGACTATGTTTTCTTGTCAGGAGTAATATTGCATACATACACCTCATCTCTCTATCCTATTCCTGTTATGCCTGGGAGGGAGGCGACTGAACTGCTTCTCTTTCTTCCCTTGTTTTTTTCGGGGGTGGGGGTTTCAAAACACGGTTTCTCTGGTGTAGCCCTGGGTGTTCTGGAACTCCCTTTGTAGACCAAGCTGGCCTCGAACTCACAGAGATACGCCTGCCTCCCAAGGGTTGGGGTCAAAGGCATGCACCACTATACCCAGTGTTTTGTTTGCCCTTCAGGTCTTTTCCCTAGCTGGGCTTTGATTAGATGAGTGCTGTTTTAGAGGTAAGATTCTGAATGCTATTAATTTGACCAACATTCTTCGATTGCAGTTCTGGGTTGGCTGTGTGGTTGGAAGGACCCTGGGATGTGTTTGAGGGTTCTAGAAATACTATACCGCTAAGGTCACCTATCACCCTGCCCCTGTGTAGAGTGGGAAGAAGGGAGATGCCATGGCCACATACAGGCTCTGGTCTCTGGACTCTTCTCCACGCAGAGTCAGGGGCTTTACCAAATCTGACTTGGGGTATGGGCTCTCATCTCAGTTTCTCTGGAACTTTCTTCTTCATTGGTGAGATGTTACCTTCGCTCCAATCGACCGTACTCCTTGGTTCACTTGGAATGCGGATAGCTCTCCTACCTTGTCATCATGGGAAGGCTGTAACAGAAGGGTTGTCATTACTTGTTCTAGAGAGCCGAAATTACTGTCCGGAGATGGCCACATCCTTCTCTCCCAGGTTGCTGTAGGGACATCAGGGTCATCTTCCCCATTACCCCACTTGTGGCCCCTCTAAGCTCTCAACATGGCCGTCTGTCACCTGACTCATCTGTGGCTTGGGTTTCTGGCAGAAGGTTGAATCTGCCTCCCAGGACCGGACCTCCTTGCCCGGATGCTGGGAAAAGGGAAATAGCCTTGGTTGCTTTTCACAGTCATTTCATCATTACCATCTCCAGACCACGCTCTGAGCCAACCTGGCTGAAGTTGTGTTCCATTTGCTCAGTCACTGGCCAGACGCTCACTCTTCTGGATCGGGGTGTGTCCAGGCTTGGTTTTCAACCTCTTTTTCTGTTGTTTCTTTTTGCCTTTGGGATAACAGCTTGCGAGGTTGCCCAGGCTAGCCTTGCTCTCCCTATGTCTGCCTCTACCTTCACAGTGCTAAGATTATGGATGAGTATTACAACGTAAGGTTCTTCACATACCCCCACACCCCCACTCAGTTTTAAAAAAATAAACTATGATCTTAATTTTTTTTTTTTTTTCTCATTTAGTTCGAGCTAAGAAACCCAAGAGGGACAATCTTGTCTGGAAGTTACTATTCCACTCTCCCCAAACCCAAGCAAACAAAATCTTGGTTTTCGGTGTTAAGGGCTCCATGCATACACGAGCCGCTGAGCGACCCTTCCAAGCACCTGTCTTAATTTTATTGTGTAAAATCTGTGTACCTGGTTCAGAGTCTGCTCATTTCCGGTTGTAGAGAGGTACAGATGTGCACATCTTCTGCTGCCTGAGGATCAAGCCACCTCCCTGCCCCTCTGCTCTTGACCCTAGGTGGGCCAGCTTCTTGCCATAGCTCGCATGTCATTTAACGTCAGAACTCCCAGGGGCTGAGTCATAATTCATAGCCCCCAAAGATCAGCGCAGCACACCTCCAAGCCCAGCTTTCTCCTCAATTGCTGTCTGACTAGACAGGTCAGTGATGGCTCTGGGGCTTGGCAAGTATCAGGATGGGATCAGCGACCACTGGTCCAGTTACTGAATTCAGCAGATGTTTCTGCATTATCTTGGAACGTTATCTTGCTTCATCTTCGGTATCTAGTATTAAAAGAATTGGCCTGGGGAAGGCACCAATATACACACACTACCTTGGCCTTATGAGTAGCTGCCAACTATTCTGCTGTTTACCAGCAGATGGCATGACGTTAGGCCTATTGCCGTACGATTAAAAGTGATTCTGAAAGAAGATCCCCCCCGGAATTTCATAGTCAAAACTTTAATTTCCCTGTTTTATAAAGAGCTCTTACGAATAACTAAAT
>JADRCC010575079.1:0-11740 GCA_019843855.1 Hylomyscus alleni | reverse complement strand
GCTTGCGTGGATTTTGGTATTCTGGGTCGGCAGGGGTGGGGATGACCAATCCCTAGTAGACAGCAAGGATCACTATAAATCAAGAAATCACCTGTGCTGACGGGAAAGGAGTAGCAGGCAGCAGAATATGGTAGCTGTGCCGGTTTATCATGTGTTTATCATCTGCTGGGCATTATGCCCTGAACTTTACTTGCACTGTTTTATTAAATCCTTACAAGCTGTGTAATAAACACTTTTGTCATGACGATTTCATGGTGAAGGAGACATTAAGTCATTTGGCTTTGATTGTACCTTTAGAAGGTACTAGAAGCAGGACTTCAGAGACCAGAGCCATCTGGTAACCTGTGTGCCACCATCATTATCACCATCATCATCATCATCATCATCATCATCATCATCATCATCATCATCTAATTTGTATTGCATTTGTGTGTGAGGGGTGTGCATCACGGTGCATGTGTGGAGTCAGAGGACAGCTTTACAGGAGTTGGTCCTCTCCTTCTACTTGTAGGTTCTTGGGATCAAACTCAGGTTTGGTGGCAAGTACCTTCATGTGCTGAGTCCTCCCCTGGGCCCCAAACGCATGCTTTTGACTATGGAGTTTTAGGTGACTTGTGCATTTTAACTGAGTCCTAGTAAAAGACCCAGTTCCTCAACATGAAGAAGGACGTTTTAAAAATGCCTTTCATTATGAAGTGATGTATGTATTAAGTAAAATATAGACTTAGAGATTAAAAATATTAACCAAAATCCTTATCAATAATCAATATTTAATATATTAGCATCTCCATTTCTTCCAGGCACGTCAGTGTTTGTATACATATCTATTTGCATGCAAATGTAATCAAAATTGCACTGTTCGGTGGTATGCTTCTTTTCACTTCATTTATTTTTAACATTCTCCCAACACTGAATATTTTTACAAGCTAATTTTTAATAGCTTGTTTGACTAATGTAATTTATTTCCCCCATCCCATTTTATTAGGTTATTTCTAACCAGTTAGGTTCTGAGTATCGTTCACACTAACATGGATGTCCTTCCTCTGTTCCCTCTCTATGGTGACACTTACTCAGAGTCAGCCACAGTCCAACAATATTCAATGGAAAAAATCTACTAAACAGTTGGCAAATTGAAGCTAGGTGCCATTCTGAGTGGCAAGAATCTTGGGCTTTTTTTTTTGGCTTTAAACATTTCTTTTATTATATATTTTCTTTATTTACCTTTCAAATATTATCCCCTTTCCTGATTTCCCCTCCGAAAACCCCCTATCCCTTCCCGCCTCCCCCTGCTTACCAACCCACCCTCTCCTGCTTCCTGGCCCTGGCACTCCCCTACACTGGGGCATAGAGTCTTTACAGGACCAAGGGCCTCTCCTCCCATTGATGACCAACAAGGCCATCCTCGGCTACATATGCAGCTGGAGCCATGGGTCCTTCCATGTGTACTCTTTTGTTGGTGGTTTAGTCTCTGGGAGCTCTGGGTGTACTGGTTGGTTCATATTGTTTGTCCTATGGGGCTGCAAACCCCCTCAGCTCCTTGGGTCCTTTCTCTAGTTCCTCCATTGGGGACCCTGTGCTCAGTCCAATGGTTGGCTGAGAGTATCCACCTCTGTATTTGTCAGACACTGGTAGAGGCTCTCAGGAAACAGCTATATCAGGCTCCTGTCAGCAAGCACTTGTTGGCATCCACATGGTGTCTGTGTTTGGAGACTGTTTATGGGATGGATCCCCAGGTGGGACAGGCTCTGGATTGTCCTTCCTTCAGTCTCTGCTCCACAATTTGTAACTCTTTCCATGGGTATTTTGTTCCTCCTTCTAAGAAGGACCGAAGTATCCACACTTTGGTCTTCTTTCTTCTTGAGCTTCAGGTGGTCTGTGAATTGTATCTTGGGTATTCCGAGCTTCTGGGCTAATATTCACTTATCAGTGAGTGCATACCATGTGTGTTCTTTTGTGATTGGGTTACCTCACTCAGGATGATATTTTCTAGTTCCATCTATTTGCCTAAGAATTTCATGAAGTCATTGTTTTTAATAATTGAGTAGTACTCCATTGTGTAAATGTACCACATTTTCTGTATCCATTCCTCTGTTGAGGGACATCTGGGTTGTTTCCAGCTTCTGAGTATTATAAATAAGGCTGCTATGAACATAGTGGAGCATGTGTCCTATTATATGTTGGAGCATCTTCTGGGTATATGCTCAGAAGTGGTATTGCTAGGTCCTCATGTAGTACTATGTCCAATTTTCTGAGGAACCGCCAAACTGATTTCCAGAGTGGTTGTACCAACTTGCAATCCCACCAGCAATGGAGGAGTGTTCCTCTTTCTCCACATCCTCACCAGGATCTGGTGTCACCTGAGTTTTTGATCTTAACCATTCTGACTGGTGTGAGGTGGAATCTCAGGGTTGTTTTGATGGCAAGAGTCTTGTAATGGCTTATTTTGTCTCACCTGGAACATGAAGGAGTTGGTTTTTTTGTTCTGAATATTCATGTTTCATGCACTTACACCACACACACACACTCACACCCCCCACATACACTCACACACATACACACACTCATATACCCCCACACACTTATACATATACACCCACACTTACACACCCACACACACATACTTACTCATACACATAGACACACACACTCACATACATTCGCATACATTTATTCATATACATATACACATTCACACACTCACAATCACTCATACACATATATACACACTCACACACATACACTCACACACATTCACACACATACACTCACACACACATTCACACATGCACTCACACACACATTCACACATGCACTCACACACACATTCACACACATACACTCACACACACATTCACACATACACTCACACAAACTTATACACATACAAACACTCATACATACATACTCACTCATATACACACACACACACACAAACGCGCATGTGCAAACACACAGACTCACATGTGATATTACTCTGTGCACAGGAGCTGGGATCAGTCATGTGTCTTTGTTCTTTTCTTTTTGTCTGATTTTTTTGAGACAGAATCTCCCTCTGTACTCCTGGATATAGAGCTCTGAACTCACCATGTAGACCAGGCTGGCCTCTGACTTTGCTCAGTCCCTCTGCCTTTGCCTCCAAAGTGTGGGGATTACAAGAGAGAGTTCCTATGATCTGCTCACACGTTGCCCTAAGAAGAGCCTCTCCCCCAAAGATCCTCCCATGAGGCAAGAACTGCCCAGCATCACAACACGGAGTCCCGAACTTGCTGAACAAGTTACTGTTATTTTTTCCACACTTGCTGCATTCCAGCCACATAAATAGACGCTGTCTTACACACCGCTGGTCCCGACTCTGCAGTCTTGAGAAGCCGGCAAGCCTGGTGAAAGCCGGGATGAAGGGAATGCACTCAGCCGAAATGGGGTCTGGAAAGGGGTACTTGTGGTAATTGCCATGTCTGGTTCCACATTCTCGGACAACTACTTAGAGCTCTGACCAACCGTGCAAAGACAATGCCTGGCTTGTTGGCCTGAACAAAGGCAAACAACGCTCCCCACTCCCCATGATTCCACGGGCCATTTTGTGGGCTGAAATAAGAAAGGAAGGGAACCAGGCGTGTGGTGCGCCCTGCTTTCACTGAAGATGGAGAGACAGAAGCGGAGGGTGTGTCCAGGTTCGCCTGTCCACTTCAGATGGCTTACTATGTTACAGGCATATGACTATTTTTCTTACACAGTATCAAAGTGAGGCACAAATAAGAAACAGACAGTTTGTAAAAGAAGTGGGTTGTTTTGTTTTGTTTTTTAGCTGTGGCCCCTAGGAACAATGTGGCTGCTACTGGGGCTGTGACCCTTTATGCCTGGTCAGAGGTGACCAGGGTCATCATCCCTGCCCAGGAGAGAAGAGCATATCAAACCCCCAATCTGACTCTGACTGGAAGAGAGTGGTTATAGATGGTTTGAATGAGAACGGCCCCATAGACTCGTGGGTTTGAATATTTGATTTCCAGTTGGCTAGCTGTTTAGGAAGGATAGCAGTCATGACCGTGTTGGAGAAGGTGTGTCGTTAGGGGTGGGCTTTTAAAACCTCAAAAGCCCACACACGTCAGACCCAATCTTGCTTGTCCTCTCTTTGCCTGAAGCGTGTAGACCAGATGCCTGGTCACCTTCCTCCTTGCTCCTCACCGTGATGCTCATGGACTAACCCTCTGAAACAGTAAGCAAGCCCCCCTCCCCCACCAAAGACTTTCTGTTCTTATACGTGGCTGTGGTCGTGGAGTCTCACCACAACAATTGAACAGTGAGACACGGGGGTTTACATATTTTTCAGTTTCTGTTTAACAAGACATGCTTAATTAATATTAAAATACATTTTGTTGTGGCATTACTACATAGATAATCTCCAAGAGCGAAATTTAATATAACATAATATTTATATAATATATAATAATATAATGTAAACTAGTAATTAATATCCTCATTATTTCTATAATTATATATTTATTATACATTTTATTTTATATATTTATATTTTAGATATATTAATTATATATTAATATAAAACATATTAATATATATAAATATAATTGTATTATATGTTTGTTTTAGTTAGAGTTTTACTGCTATGAACAGATACCATGACCACAGCAACTTTGTAAGGGCAACCTTTAATTGGGGCTGGCTTACAGGTTCAGAGATTCAGTCCATTATCATCAAGGCAGGAGGATGGCAGCATCCAGGCAGCCATGGTGTAGGAGGAGCTGAGAGTTCTACATCTTGTTCAGAAGGTAAACAGGAGAAGACTGGCTTCGGGGCAACTAGGATGAGGGCCTTAAAGCCCACATTCACAGTGACATACCTACTCCAACAAACCACACCTTCTAATAGTGCCACACCCTAGGCCAAGCATATACAAACCATCACATTCCACTCCCTGACCCCCATATGCTTGTTCAAACACGAGTCTATGGGGGCCATCCCTAGCCATAGCATAATAAAAATGTACATTTAGTGCAACTTCCAAAGTCCCCATAGTCTATAGCAGACTCAACAATGTTAAAAGTCCAAATATAGATAATTATATATAGTATATATAATACATATAAAATATGTCAATTAATAAAATAATATAATAATTAATACAATTAATTTTTAGCAAGTCCATTATCCTGACTATTTCCTTAGCACCAATTCACTGGTCTACAGCTATCTTTCATTGTTACACTCATTAATGGTACTATAGTGGTCTAGTTTCCTTTCGGCTGCTATGATAATCACCACGACCAAAACACAACTTGAGGAGGAAACAGTTTATTTCACCTCCAAGCTAAAGTCTGTCATCAAGGGAAATTAGGGCAGGAACTAAAGGCAAGAACCTAGAACAGAAACCATGAAGGAACTCTACCTACAGGCTCACATTCAACAACCTTCCTTATATAGCCTAGGGCCCACCTGCCTTGGGATGGCACCACCCATAGCGGACTAGACCCTCCTATTTATCAATTAGCAATCAAGAAAATGCTCCCATAGACATGCTCAATTGAAGCATTTCTTCAATTGAAGTCCCCTCTACCCAGGCGACACCCAAATCGAACAGTGGCATATGGTACGACTCCTCGTTCCAAACTTAGCTCTCATAAAGCCATTACATCAGCTCACCCCACAAACAGCTCAGTTTGGCATGTAACACAGCCATGTAAAACATGTAAAATTCCATTATGGTTAAGAGGAACGCACAAGACTGTGTCATGCTTCAACTAAAAGAAGAATGCACTGGTAACTAAGAGCTAGAGGCAGAGCTAGGTGGTAGAGGGGTTCCCTTGATGTGCCAGACCCTGGGTTTGATTCCCAGTTCTGAAGAAAAGAATCGATACAGATAAAACAAAAGACTATTGAGCTCAGGGATTGTGTACTCAACCATGCATGAGACCCTGGGCTTGAGGAAGGTTAGCCTGGAGCTCTTTGTTTGTAGCTCACCAAACTAGCTATGTGAAAACAGACATTTAACCTCCAGGCCCAATACTCTTGGGGCATATCTGATTTAACTCTTTCTCTTTGCAGAGGAAAATAAGAGGCAGCCTGATTAAAGCCAGTTGTTCAAACGTTCTAGTGGGGCTTGTTTTCAATTCACACTTTCTGACTCAAAATACTGAGCATGCAAGCCCATGTCCAACTACAGGGTCGTATCAGTTAGTGTGGCTACCAGCTAGATATCCATTGGGCTGGGCATGGTAGTGCATGCCTTTAATCCCAGCGGTTGAGAGGCAGAGGCAGTCAGATCTCTGTTAGTTTAAGGCTGACTTGGTCTATATAGTGAGTTCCAGAATAAACAAAACTACCCTGTCAAAAAATGTTCAGGATGAGGTATTTTTTTTTTTTCTAGCTCTATCTATTTACCTGTATATTTCATTTTTTTTACAGCTGAATAAAATTATATAAACCTACCACAATTTCATTATTTATTCGTCTGTTGGCGATATCTAGGTTGTCTCCAATTTCTGGGTATTATGCACAGCGTTGCAGTGAACAAGGGTCTCTGTAGCAGGATGGGGCACCCTTTGGGCTTACGCCTAAGATACAGCTGGGTCTGGAGGTGGATCTGGTACCTGATTCCTGAGTGATTTCCATGGCAGATGTACAAGTTTGCATTCCCAAAAGCAGTGGAGAAGCATCCCCTTTTCCCACACCCTCGACAGCATGAGCTGTCATTTGTTTTATTGATCTTGGCCATTCTGACTGGGGTAAGAGGAAATCTCAAAGTAGTTTTCATTTGCACTTCCTGGATGACTAAGGAGGTTGATGGCGTTTCTATGCCATTTGTCTCTCCTTCAATGAGACCTCTCTGCTTAGTTCTACACCATATTTTTTTTAAGGGTGCTATTTGCTTTCTTGATGTCCAGGTTTTTGCTAGTTTGCTTGCTTGCTTGCCTTTAGTTTGTAGTTGTTTTTTTTTTTTTATATATATACTCTAAATACTAACCCTCTATCAAATATGTACCTGGTAATGATCTTTTCCCATTCTGTAGGCTGCCACTTTGTCTGAACGATGGTGTTCCTTGCCATGAAAGCTTTTCAGTTTCATGAGGTGTCACTAATTAACTCTTGGTCTTAGTGACTTTGCTATCAGCGTCTTGTTCACAAAGCCCTTCCCGTGCCGATGAATTCAAGACTATTTCCCAGTTTCTATTCTATCCAGGGTCAGTATATTTAGCTTTATGTTGAGCTCTTTGGTACATTTGGAGTTGTTCTGTGCAGGGTGATAAACATGGATCTGTTTGGATTCTTCCAGACAGTTTGACTAGTACCATTTGCTGAAGATGCTGTCTTCTTTCCACTGTACTTTATTTTATTTTATTTTTTTTGCTGCTTTGTAAAAAAAAAAAAAAAATCGTGTCTCCATAGGTGTGTGGATTACGTCCAAGTCTTCAGTTGGATTCCACTGACCAGCGTGTGTTTTTAATGGTAATAGCATGCTGTTATTACCACAGCTCTGTGATACAACTTGAAGTTGGGGGGGGGGGTGATCCCACTAGCCATTCTTTTATTACTCTGGATTGTTTTAGATATCCTGATGTGTGTATGTGTGTGTGTGTTCACATGACAGCTCTGCCATTGCTGTAAATAAATATCAAGAATAACTCATCGAGTTGGACTGTGGTGGCAACATCTTTAATCCCAGAACTTGGCAGGCAGAGGCAGACGGATCTCTGAGTTTGAGGGCATCCTGGTGTACAGATCAAGTTCCAAGACAGGCTGGGCTACACAGAGAAGTCATAAAAATAAAATAAAATAAAATAAACAAACTGACTAAATAAATAACAGTTATAAAATAAATAACTGACTGTAATGAAGAAGCATGCTCAGAATCTACCTGGGGAAGACAGTGAAGAGATGGACGGTCCTGGGCCAATAGGGGCTAGAGCTGAGACCACTCCCTATAGATGCTTCTGTCTTATGTTAACTTCCCAGTGAACAGGTTAGTTCTCTTCTCTTGTTCTCCAGTGCTTAGGATTTTGTAAGCACTATCATGGTACCTGAGCACTTTTACCTTAAAAACCCCAAACCCAACAGCGAACACCAATACTACCAAGTCAGTCAGACTTGGAGCTAGGTGTCCTGTTAAACACTCGGTGTGAAAGGCATCTAGTTGTCAACTAATCCTTCAGGTAAGACCATTGTAATGCTCCTTTTACAGATGGGGAGACCGGCTGAATATGCTCCTGTAACTGGCCCAGATATCAAAATGTGGCAAGGGAGAACAGAGACACAGCCAATGTGATTAGAAATTCAAAGCCGCGCCCTGGATAGGACTAACAGGAAATGATGAGACATCTGACTTGGAATGGTGCAGAGGGTTGGCAAGCAAGAGAAGGACTCAGACAAATGCAGCAAACCGAGGGCAGAGTGGCTTATTTACAGGAAAAGCATCATGCGCCTCGTGGGGAAAGAGGCAGGGGACATATTGGGATTTCTTGAGAAGTTCCTTTTGTCCAGAAACCTAGCTGAGAACTTAAATCTGAGGACCAAGGGACATTCTGAGTTCAGGAAGCCTCTGGCAGACTCTAAGGGTTGGGACGCCATCTCCTTGCAGGACGGACCCACACCCTCTGCACATTAGGGACGGGGGCAGTTTGGGTCTTCACTGGATGTCTTTTTTATTATGTGTGTGGGTGGTTTGCCTGCATGTGTGTCTGTGTACCATGTGTGTGCAGTGCCCAAGGAGACCAGAAAGGATGTCTAATCCCATGGAGCTGGAGTTACAAAGCCTTGTGAGCTGCCGAGTGGGTGGGAACTGGAGCAATGCCCTCTGTAAGAATGACAGTGCTCCTAAGTGCCAAGCCTTCTCCCCAGCCCCATCACGGGCATCTGTTCTCTTCTGTTTGTTCTGAGACAGGGTCTCAGCATGCAGCTCTAGCTATCTTGGAACTTACTATGCAGACCAGGTTGGCCTTGAACTCACAGAGATCCGACTGCCTCTGCCTTCTGAGTGCTGGGATTAAGTGCATGGACATTTTTATTTAGCGGGTGGCCACACTAACTGATGTGACCTTGTATCCCTGAGTAGGGAAAAGGATGGAGGAGGACCCCGTCTAAGACGGAAGTAACAGCAGAGTAGCTGCTGTGCTTCAATGTGTTCCTAATAGATCACATGGGGAAAATGGAACCAGATTTACACATTGGTTGTGACTAATGGGCTTTACAAAATATCACCGTTGAGTTTTTAGGTTAGGATACAAAACTGTGTGTCACAGCCGGATGGTGGTGGTGCACACCTTTAATCCCAGCACTTGGGAGGCAGAGGCAGGCGGATTTCTGAGTTTGAGGCCAGCCTGGTCTACAGAGTGAGTTTCAGGACAGCCAGGGCTATACAGAGAAACCCTGTCTTGAAAAAAAAAATGTGTGTCACTATGGCACCTTTATACACATATACATATGGCACATGTACATACATATGTACATATGTGCATATATATACACATATACATATATATCATATACATATACATCAAATACATATATACACACATATACAAATATAAATACACCATATACACAAATATATACATCATATACACATACATACATATATACATCATATACTGTATACACATATATCGTATACACATATACATACACACAGGTACACATATACATCAATACATACACACATAAACATATACATATATACATACATGTATGTCATATACATGTACATTATATACACATACAATGTGTCACTATGCTTTGCTATTCTTCCTGGTTGGTTTCCTTATGCCCCCTGGCAGTCCTACCTTCTGCTTTCGTGTATTTATTACTATATCTAAGTACACTGTAGCTGTCTTCAGATGCACCAGAATTGGGCATCAGATCTCATTACAGATGGTTGTGAGCCACCATGTGGCTTGCTGGGATTTGAACTCAGGACCTTCGGAAGAGCAGTCAGTGCTCTTAACCACTGAGCCATCTCTCCAGCCCCTCTTACCCTCTCTTAAAGTTGTGACCTGCACATTCACACACAATTTTAAATGTACATTCCACATAAAAGCAAAAACATGCAGTATTTAAACATGGAGTATTTGTCTTTCTGAGTCTGCCTTACTTTGCTTAACATAATGATTTCCAGTTACATTCATTTTCTCACAGTCATGACATCGTTTTTCTTCATGGCTACATGAAATTCCACTGCGTGTGTGTGTGTGTGTGTGTGTGTGTGTGTGTGTTTGTGTGTGTGTAGGTCCTCTATCTGTTGATGGGCATTTAGGCTATTTCCGTTTCCCTGCTATTGAACTTTGTGGTATGTTGATGTAGAGTCCCTTGGGTATTTGACCCAGAGTAGGTCACAGGGTAGTTCTATTTTTAGATTTTTGGGAAACTCTCACACTGATTTCCACAACAGCTTCACAAGTTTACATTCCCACCAACAGTGAAAAGGGATTCCTCCTTTCCCAACACCCTGGCCGGGCGCGTTTGTTCTCCTGGTTACAGCCATTCCGACTGGGTGAGGTAGAATCTCAGAGCAGTTTTAATTTGTATTTTCCCCATGGCTGAGGGTGTTGAATACTTTCTTAAGTGTTTATTGACTGAAGAATAAAGTGCACCAGAAGACGAGGGCAGACAGAGAGCAACCCTGACAGGAGATGCATTCCAAGAACTCTGAAAAGGTGACTAGGTCATGAGAGCAGACTACGAGGTTGGTGACGAGGCTGGTGATGACGAGGCTGGTGATGACGAGGCTCCTTTCGTGCCGCCTAGAAGAAACAGATGCGGAGGAGCAATTCGCCCGAGAGTATATATCTATCTCCCCTTTCTCCAGTTTAACTTAGAGGGAGAGGGAGAGAAGCGAGAGAGAGCACCAGCCATCAAGCAGTGTGGTCTCTGCTTTAGCTCCAGTCTCTAGGTTCCTGCTTCAGGTTTCTGCCGACTTCCCTCGGTAATGGACTGTAGTCAGGACATGGACAGGACGTGTTGGCCAAATGTGCCCTTTCCTCCCCGGGTTGCTTTTGGGCATGATGTTTATCACAACGATAAAAAAGCACGCCGAAACAGTTGTCACTGGGGTTTGGGAGGTAACTCAGAGTGCCTGCCTTGCAGGTGGAAGACCCTGCCTTTAATTTCCTTGGAAATATAAAAATGCCATAGCCCACTGGAAGAACTAAATAAGATAAAATTGGGGAAAAAAAGTGAAAATATGAACAGTTTGAGAACATTACCCACAAAGTGGAAAACAAAGCATAAGAAAGAGATAAAAGTTAAACAGAAATAACAGTGGAGCTATGAATCTGCTTAGCAGGCTCCCCCAAAACCTGTAGTTTAAGAAAGAACACTGGAAATCAAGGAAGAGGATTAGGTCAACAATTGAAAGATTTCCCCCAGGGCTGGGGAGATGGCTCAGTGGTTAAGAGCACTGACTGCTCTTCCAGAGGTCCTGAGTTCACTTCCCAGCAACTACATGGTGGCTCACAACCACCCAGAATGAGATCTGATGCCTTCTTCTGGGGTGTCTGACGACAGCTACTGTGTACTTACATATAATAAATAAATAAATCATTTAAAAAAAAAAAAAAGAAAGATTTCCCAGCCAGAAAAGGCCTGAAGTTTCTAAATGAAAATGGCTAACTATCCAACTAACCAATCAATGCCAACTAACCAATTAATGCCAACTAACCAACCAGTGCTAACTAACCAACCAATGCCAACTCCCTTGCCAATGCCAACTAACCAAACCATGGAAATAAATTCATCC
>JADRCC010575077.1:0-20315 GCA_019843855.1 Hylomyscus alleni | reverse complement strand
GTAGCCAAGTCAGGCATTTAAAATGTGATAGAGCTTAATCTGTCTTAAACTTATTTTCCTTAGCCCTCTAGGTGTTGAAATTGCAGGGGTTCACCTCTAGTCCCAGTAGCTATGTTCTTTAATCACATCCAACAAAATACCATACCCCTGAAACCCTATCAGTACCCCATTTTCTTTTTCATTTGCTAGACTAAAGGATAAGTGAAAGAGTCTATTTTCCAACTTCCATGGTGCCAAAATTAGATGACTGAGTAGTTCTTGATAATGAGAAATAAATAGAATTTATATGTACGGGCTCCAGTTTCTTCATTATAAAGAAGCTTGTTCTCACAGTGTAGAGTAGAGTGCAGTGACAAGGTTGCTTTTCCCATTCAGAGTAACGAAGGATAATAACCAAGAGGAGGGTGGCACAGATGCAGGCATTTGCATACTTATACATTTGTCCTTATTTCTATACATTACAAAAGCAGGATGCAATTCCTGTTATTTGCAGATTGTTGCAATAGCTAAACTCCCTACAGATATTAAAATATGCATGCTCTTTATGTAATAACAGTTCTCTTAGTAAATATTTTATTGACTTTTTAATTTTGTAAGACAAAAGTATCTATGAAGCATCCTGTCCTGATGAAATATACCTTCAGAGTAGTGTCAGTAATAATTTAGTAATGCCTGTTATTCAGATCCTGTTTCTTCTGACAAATGGTGATATTGGCTTTCCTAAATTTGCATTCAAATTTGGAATACTAAAATGTTCAAGATTAGAGTATATCAATCACACTCCAGAGCAGGCACCCTGTCCAGGCAGAGCTGGGCAACCCAAAACCATGTCCAGATAGAGCTGGGCAACCCAAAACCAAGTCCAGGCCGAGCTGGGCAACCCAAAACCATGTCCAGGCAGAGCTGGGCAACCCAGAACAGGTTCCATGTCTGTGGTTGTTGTTTGTGGTCTTTGTGTTTCATCTTAGGGTCCGTGGTCTGTGACGCTGTTTGTGGTCTTTCTGTTTCATCTTAATACTTGTTCTCTTGATTGCTTTTTTGTTTCAGTTTTCTTTGTTCTTGTTTTTTGAGAGACAGAATAGTAGGTATGGTTTGTGTAGGATCTGGGAGGAGCTGAGAAGGAAGGGAGATAGGATGGAAAATATATTCTTTGAAAAAATTATTAAATGAAAAGTAAATTAAATACAAATATCTCTTTTATGTCTAAAGTGTGCTTCTTTTGTTTCTTTTGTTGACAATACTGACTAGTATTTTCATTTTACTATTTGTAGAAAATAGATTTTGTATTCTCTGTGCTTTAATTACTTGAAAGTAGCTAAATTTTCTCTGATATTTATATACTTATACAAATTTTTCATAAGCATGGGCCATAAAATAACTTAAAGTTACAATAACTGTTCATAATACATTTGTTTACCAGATACAAATCCATCAGGCCGACTGACTGTATTACAGATAAAAGACCACAAATGTTAATGTCTAATATCCTCCAGATAGCTTCCAGTGTAGCAATTAGCCAGTAAAGCCTGTCCCCTACGTATCAAACACAAAGCTTTATATTGGTTCAGCTTTTGGAAATAGATCTATACTGTAAACTGAATTCAGAATGTTTCTTAATGTTTCTTTGACCTACTCTTGTTAGTTAATGTTGTACAATAAAAAACAATTATTGGAAATTTGTCCAAAAGGTAGTGTTATCACAAATTCTATTTTTTTTTAGCTCACATAAATTAAATCAATTTACATGAGTTAGTTAATTGCCTTCAAATGGACATTCCACATAATAAGACAAAAAAAATATGCAAGAGTGCACCATTGTTAGAGGTGCTGGGGAATGTCTTGTTTTTTTTATTTATTCATTTATTTAATTTATGGTTATTATTGACTGTTGCTTTTCTTTATCTGTAATTTGACATTACTAAAATTTTCATTTAAAAAACGATCTTCTTACTTTAAAGCTCTTTTGTTCTTCTCCTTAATCTTCCAAGGAGAGAGTACAGATGGTATTTTAAGACCAAAATGAGTAAAGCTTTAAGAAGTCTAAAACAGAATTCTTCCATATTTACTCTTTAGGGATATATGTTTATTTCAATTTCAATTTGAATTAGTTGAATTGAGTAAAATAAAAACTTAGTTATTCAGTTGGCTAGGCTAACTCCTGACAGTTCTCCTCTGACCACTTCATATGCACATTGACATGAGTGTATCCACGTTCACTTGCATATCATTCACATGTATATATACACAAAATATAATAACAATAAGTGGAATTAAAATTGTAAGGATGTTTTCAAGTTTACAAAAGACAATTTTAACCCTTTGATATGCTGATATGGATAATAAACAACTTTCATCTCAGGTAATATCATATTTCTCATAATAAGAAATTATATTAACCTAAGTGCAGAAAAGGAAGGAGATGCTGAGCAGTGGTGGTGCATGCACCTAATCTCAGCACTTGGGAGGCAGAGGCAGGTAGATTTCTGAGTTCTAGGCCAGCCTGGTCTACAGAGTGAGTTCCAGGACAGCCAGGGCTATACTAAAAAACTCTGTCTCGAAAAAAAAAAAAAAAGAAAGAAAGAAGAAAGAAAAAGAAGGGGAGACTTTCACAGGGAAAACATCTAAAACATCTATTGTCTAGGAAGTATGAATCAGTTTCCTGCTTGCTTTCTTCATAGATTCAGAGTCCATCTTGAAACAGAGAGATGTCAACTTCTGTCTTTTTGTACAGTCATCATCAATAAACCAGTAGTGTTACAGACAGAAATGCTATCCAGTATAAATGCTGTCCAGTATAGACACACAAAAAAACAAAACGTGGTAGCCCAAGGCATCTACAGGATAGGACATAAAAAGCAAAAGAAGTGATTTAGTAGGAACATTAAAAACTACGATATTTAGATTATAGGAACATTGTATACAATAACAGTGAAACATGAATGGGGGCTTTTGGGGGCTTTTTGGTATCTGAGGGAAACAGCTTTCTGTTCACACAGTATAATTTACACTTTTTCTTAGTTATGTGTTAACAAAAAATTTTACATGAGAATTTTGCATCTGACAGTGGTTCTGTATAAAGAAAAGAATTACTGATTTAATATTTTGATGAGTTCCTCTTGATATCTTGTGTATTTTTTCATTTGTTACTTGAAACTTATATATGTGTATCATGTGCTTTGATCCAGTATGTCACCCATTTTATTCTCTCTAAAACTGACTGCCCTTATGACTGATCCTCCACCACAACCTCATGAACTCTTGAGAACCAATAATAGGAAAAAAAAACAATTCTATTTAAAATACTGTTGCATAAATGTAATTGAGCACAAGACAATCTACAAAGAAATGGGGAGTGGCTCAGTTCCCTGGAATACCCTGACCATTCCTTTTCCAGTAGCTGCTGAAAGCCATTAGATCCTTGGACAGGACAGAATTTCATGCTTGGATCTATGCTGAAAAATGCCCTGGGAGGTTAGATAGATAGACTTCATTAATGTCCGCTTTGGCAGGACCAAATTTATTTATCTTCCTCCCTTACTGCGACCTTCCTTTTTCTTGAAATGTTGACTTTAGTAAGCTTGTAATTATAACGCTTTTTCTTCCTCCTTTGAGGTTCTAACCTTTTAAACTTCTCTGGCAGTTTGGAAGGTTGAAAAGTCTTCCTCAGTGACTGTGGACCATTTCCTTGAAATGCAGTCACCGAAGAAACTAGAGACGTTTCTAGTCAATGTGGGAAAAGTGGTGCCTTTCTCCTTCCTGGATCTTCTAGATACAAGCTGTAAAATAACTCCTTCAAATATTTTAGGTGAGGACATTTAATACCTAGATGGCCTGAGATACCAGTGCATTGATAAGTAAAACCCCTCGTTTTTATCTTTTGTGTATACATTCAGAGTTGCATGTAAAACCTTGGGTTGAGCTCTCTTATCTATTTCTAGGAGCAGTAGAATAATAATGGTAATTGATAATCCATGATCTTGCTCCATATGACCCTTCATTAACATTACATAACTGACACAAGATGCTTGGCTACAATGACAAAACTAATTTTGGCAAATTTCAATCAATATGCTGAAATATTGGTTCTCTAATTCTCTTCCACTTTTTCTTTTTAATATTACAATTTTTTTACTGCTCTGAGCTCACTAATGATAATTTAATCTGTTTTCTATATTTACATTATAATAATCTTTCAACTAGAAATTTAGGAAAAATATGACTTTTGTGAGCTTTCTTTCCCCCGATCATAGCTACACATACAAACTTAATCATTCCTGTTGATCCTATTGATAAAAATTGATCTGCTTTTCTTTAATTTCATCATAAGACTTATTTCTTCCTTTGTTTTTGTCTAAGTACTTATATATTTTATTTCAACTTTTAATCTTATTAAAAATGTACCCTAAAGGCTAGAATGGTACCACACAATTGTAATCCAGCTCTCAGGATGTTGATGTAAGAGAAGATCAAGCCAGTCTGGGTGGACTCTAATAGGAAGATTCTGAAACAAAAATAAAAAATAAAAAAGGAAGGAGAGAGTGTAACACAATAGAAATAAGAAAGAAAGACAAGCAGACTTTGACACTTTGACTTCCTGTGAGATTTATATATGTAGGTCTCCATGAAAATAAGTGTATTTTTCCCTTTACTGTTATAGACAGAAAGCTCTGTGGATAGGAACATAAACACCACCGGGATGATTCTGTTGCACAGCACTCATTTGGCTGCTTTGAAGATCCTGTGTAACCTCACTCAAATCTTTTCTTAACCTCTCTGGTTTCCTTAGCTCATAATTGAGTCCCTAATACATTCTCTTTCCTAGAAGAGTGGTTGTCAGGGACTGAAGTGTGCTTCAGTTTGGATAACATTTCTCTCAAAGGTGCATGTGTTGAAATGTCATACTCATCACAATAAGAAATTGCAAACCTAATTCATATTTAGAGTTAGAAGTTGGCGCTTTGGTGGGAGGTGATTTAGATTTGATAAAGCAATCATTAAGTACAGCTTCCATGTCTGCATCCTGGAGATGCAGGGAGAAGAGGGAGAGATATTAGAGTGTTCACAGATGTGCTGCTCATTGTTGTGTGATGCTCTGAACTGCCTGGAGACAGCACCATCAAAAAGGCACGGTAGTCATGTATCCTTAACCTCCAATGTTAGAGCTATAGAAAGCTCCATTTAACTTATCAAGCTTATACCATTGTATTATTAACAAGAGTAAAGCAAGTGGTATACTTATTTTCATGAAGACCTACATAGCATTTTATAAACATTATTCATATAGTAATGGATCATGTTGCTAGAGCTTGGTGTCATTTTTTCTAGCAGAGTAAGATGATTTGCTGGAGGAAACACTTGATGCTACTATGGGCATTAGTACACACACACACACAAACACACACACACATACACACACACAGATTATATATACGATTGATTGATGAGATCCATGTGGACCTTGGGATGTGTTTTGTGGTCCAACTCTGTTCATTTTGGTGCTAGTTTCTGTGCATTACCTGAAACAATAACTTTTTGGTAAAGATCTGTAGTGAAGTTGACTGATAGCCCTTCCCAGTATCCTTAGAGTTAACATGTAGTTATCATACTTGTTGATAATTTATTATATAATAGAAAAGAAAAAGATAAACTGAAAATCAATCTCATTTAGAGAATATATAGAAAGAAGAGAAAGAAGAGAAGAACTCATCAGAATGAAAGATGTAGATAAGTAAAAACAAAAATAAAAAGAAGGCTCTTTGACAACATTTATTTGCAGCTGGCCCCATTATTAGCAAAGCTTTGGTGTTTTCACACTATGTCACTATTCATTTAATGAGAATAGTGACTCACTATAAGGACCTCTAAAAATCCATGTCTGAAACACAAATGAAACAGAGATATACTCTTAGTAATTACCAAATACTTTGTTTCCACCTTTATTGGAAGCCCTGCTGCTTCTCCAGGGGCAACTACATCCCTGCTTTGTTTTCCATGACTTAGGAAAATATCCCCAAACATTGAAATGTATTTATATTTTGGCAATACCCAATACAGAAAACATGACCGCCTCAGATGAAATCCTGTAAACATAAATCTCTTCCTACCGGTTTAAAACACATCTGGATTTCACCAGGTGTGGTGAGATTGCTTCATTGCTGCATCAGAATGAATAGACCTAACTTTGATGCTTTATTCTCAGATACACGTTCTAGTAGCTTTTAGCTTTGGCACAAACCAAGTGCAACTCTACCACAGAAACTGAGGCCCAATATTAACCATTCTGTTTTTGTCACATGGCTAGGTAGTTAAGGCCCAAAACATAAGCATAAGGAGAATGGCCTATACATTCATATTCTCACATTTATGTTGTACCTGAATGATCCGCTTTTAAAAGTAGCTAAGCCAAAGCATAGCTATCCAAGCTGCTACTAATGGAACTAGAAAACCAAATAGCATGACACCGTTTACTAAAAAAAAAAAAAAAAAGTAGAAATAAGATACCTTGTAACTTCTATATACCTGGGCTCAGAAGAGTTCAGTGATTTATCTAAATATTTATGATCATGTATTCTATTCATGGCAATTCCTTCTATTGCTTGAGGCCTAAAAAAAAGTAAAAATGTAAAGAAAGTTGTTTTTACTATAATATGAATATACTTTATCTTTCTAATTCTTTCCTCTCTTTTTATTATAAGAGTGTTATTTATGGGAGAATTGTTTGACTCTAACTTAGGAATAGAAGGGAAGAAAAGGTAGAAAGAGTGATAAAAGATTAGCAAAAGTGAATCTGAGAGATGTCAAGTCAGTTTGGGGAAACTACACAGAGTTATTGTGCTCTCAAGAGAAACCTGCAAAGCAACTGATAGGAAGTATTTAATCTTCATTTTTAATATGAATTTCTCACTCTGCCTTATTGCTTTTCTGCTTTATGAATTCTTTCTTGTAATTTCTTAAGGTATGTGATGATTACATTCTAGAATAAACATCTTTCATCTGTGGAATATACAAAATGTATCATGCCCTAGTTTGGGCTAGAATATTGATTAAAAATAAAAGATAACTATAGTAATGTTTTGAAATTCAAATTTACACTTAAGTATTTTGTCTATGAGAAAATTATATGTCTTTTCTATATTTTTGTACTTCTACAGGTAGGGCAATTAGTGATTTGAATTACCTAATCTGTTTGGAAATAATAAAGCTTATATAGTCTTGTGCTATAATTGCTTCTCTGGGCCCCTCCCACTCTCTGCATTCCCCTCACCACTTACTCACATTTAATCCAGTTTAAATAGCAACATGTCAAACATGACTGCTAATCAGCTGGCTTAGGATCTCTTGGAGATATCTGCAGTTTTAAGCACTACATTTCACTATGTAAGGATTTTTCCCAAATATTGACTTTTGGTTTTCAAGGTTACTGATGATGTGGTCCAGCACATTAATCATTCCAACCCCATCAACAAAGAAGCCCATTAAAAAGACAAATACATTTATCAAGCAAATCATCAAGAAGATTATATACTTTCCACCCATAATAGATTATAGCTGAATAAATGACTTGGGTATTTTATAATTAAACATGCAGAACCCTTAATACGCTAATACTGAGATCCTTCATTGAGGAATAACATGGTCTGGGTTTTTATAATGCATAATTAACTTGCAATTATGTGAATTAAAATAGGAATAGTGCTATGAGTTTACAAACTCAGTACGGTTTTAATATTGTGATCAAGCCTGAACACAAGGACAATAGAAACTAAAATTACAGAAGTTCAAGATTTCTGCTGATCAAAATTTAGTAGAGTTTCAGTATCTAACAAATACGTAGTTTCTGGCTTAGAAATAAAGCTCCAGGTAGAAGAGACACAGCTAACCCGTCCTTCACCCCCCAGGCTTCACTGAAGCTTGAATTATTATTTCTTTTGTCAGCCAAAATAATACTTTAAAGGTTCAGGAAAGGCCTAAGGGGCCAGTTTTATCCCAGGGTCCAATCTTATCTCTTGTTCTATCTCTTACCCATCTACCTCACACAAATCTGACTTTTGCTCTGCAAAGTTTGCTTTTCTGTCTCCAGGTCTCCAAATTAATGGTCACGGATCACCTTGAATTGCAGCCCTCAGGCAGGAAAGATCTCACAGCAATTTCATATTTCATTATTTCTCAGGTTTTAGGTTCAAAGGAAGTATGCTGCTTTCTAGTAGAGCCCTACTAAAACATGCGCAAAATAGCTAACATGCTCAATTATCTCAAAAACACGGCTGTCAAATCTCCCACCAGTGCTCTCCTGAATGGGAAGGCTAAGAGGCTATGGGTTCATTAAAACTTATGTGACCATCTAACAAATGTTCTGACTTCAGTGACTGGTGTCAGAGAAAAAATGCACCAGAGTTAAGTGAACAAGGAAGAGTATATTGAAAGCTATTGCAATGGAGAAGTGTAAGTAGATCTAAGTTTGACACAGTTAGGCAAAACAGATCAGGTGTGATTTTAAAGTTAGTGCTGGAGGGTGGAAGATGGGTGTCACTTGACATCTCTGTGTGATAACTACTCTTTTTGTTTTGTTTTGTTTTGTTTTGTTTTTTTCAAGACAGGGTTTCTCTGTGTAGCCCTGGCTGTCCTGGAACTCACTCTGTATGTAGACCAGGCTGGGCTCAAACTCAGAGATCCGCCTGCCTCTGCCTCCCAAGTGCTGGGATTAAAGGCATGCACTACCACTTCCCAGTGTGGTAAGTACTCTTACCTAAGGGAAGAATAAACTTTCTTCATCTCCAAGAAAGGTCCCTTTGGTTGAGCTCAGGTCATTATGTTTGCTCCACTCCATATTATGCACACGAATGATTTTTTTTGAATAGACTATGTCTTGCCCTGAGTATGTTCACTTTACAAGCAGCATTGGATTCTGCTTGGAGAGTGGTGGATCACTGTGCACATGTGAACATCATCATCTGTCTTTCACCATGCACACAACACAGACTGATAAATGACTTATTCCTGAGGCAGGATTCTATAAATTGATTGAGATGAATTGACAGTCTAGAGATACATAGATGATGCTCATAACATCATAGCAAAAAATTTCTAAAAATTGATTGGACGTATTGGACTAAAAAAGATGTTGCTCACTCATTTAGGTCCCATTAAGACAGAAAACTGGCATCACAGTGCTGAAGGTTCTTACCAACCTGTCATCTGGACTGCCACATACATGTCCAAGAATCCTGATGGTCACAAGGGCTTCAGGTCAGTCCCCACTTACTGGTGTTACATACCTACTGTCATCCTCTCTTCCCGTTTGTCCATCTGAACCTGCTGCCTGTGTTTCCATCTGCTCCTTTGTCTGGACCAGGTAATCTTGACCAAATATGAAGTGATCACAGAGCTCATATTGGCAACTAAGATTCGAGTAAAAGAACTTGTATTCTCCTCAGTCAAGATGACCAAACAAAGTGGGAACACCTGGCAAACACTTGCTATTGAAATCACCCTACACTGTGAATTTCCTGTTATTCAATATATGCTGACATTTTAGAGAGACACAGACTTACTCTTGTAGGTTTCTTTACCTTTCCTTCCACAGAAACTGAGAGATAAAAGGACTATGTTATTTAAGTCTATATTTGGAAGAAATCAATCCAAGTTTCTTGAGAAAGATTTTCCTGGCATGCAAAGCTGGAAGGAGGCTTGAGAATACCTACCTATCAAAGGGGCAGAGAAAAAAATTTGCAGGATTTTTAGTACAGGGTCTTTCTGGTCTTTCTCTATGATATGGACCTTGTCAATCAGGTTATGCTAGTTGGGTAACAAATCTCATTCATCTGCCTGTCTCTGCCTCCTCAGCAGCTAGATAATAAACACAGGACACTATGCTTGTGTGTTGATAGATCAACTCTATTCTTTATGCATTCAAAGCTTAAGGACTTATCTTATCTTATCTTATCTTATTTATTCTGCTATTTTCCCAACCCCTAATTAATTGATTCTGTACCCCACTGTTCACTTTAAATTCACAGGAGAGCCTAGAGTGACTTTAAGCCTAGTAAACTATCAGCCATAGCATCCCAAGTGTTAAAACTGTAGGCTTAAGCAATCTTACCCAGCTTAAATTGGTTTAAGTAACGAGTTGACTAAGATGTAAAGGCATAATTGACAGAAGATTCTATGTATTTAGATTGAGTGAAGTAAGAGATAGCATCATTCTCTGGCTGAGAGCTCCATGATAGGATAGCCGAAAACAAACAAACAACAAACAATCAGGCCAAAAGAAGAAAGAGATCTATGCTCATGGCTCAGGGGAAGACTTGAAGGTAGCAGCTCCTCAGAGTTTCAAATAAAGTACTTGAGCTTTATATTGACAGGCCTGTCTGTGAATCAAAGGATATCGTCTGGGTTCTCCATACATAGATTCATTCTAGAATCTATGGTCGTAGTAATAGGGACAGGGATTCCATAGAGGCAGAAAATGCCTGGAGCAAGGTATAGACTTAGTTCTTTGAACTTCTAGATTTTGACTGGGAATCTCCTGAAATATGTATGGGTTCAACGGCTACAGTACTTCATGCCAACAATATCCTTGTAAACCTTGAACATCACTAAAGATCTAAAACCCACCAATAAAAGTAATTTTTTTCTGGTTTCATGTTGCTATTGTAAAAGTAAATGTATCCAAAGTAAAGTCAATTAACTAACTTTTGCTTCTACTTAGACCATTTTTAAATTTATTCTTCAATCTTTTTTTACAATCCAAACTTTATCCGTCTCTCAGTCCTCTCTCAGACTGTTTCATATCCCTCACGTTGTCCTGCAATCTCCAAGAGGATGCTTCTACCCCCACTGGCCATTTTAATAGGGTAGCAGAAGTATATGTTAACCTTAAGTGCTCAGTAATGGCTCTAAGTGATTTGTCAAACAACCATTACAGTTCTGTATTTTTTTCAGAAAACAAAATGTTTTCCAGCTTGTTTTTGTGTTTGTTCCTGAGATGAGATCTTATAAAGCCTAGGCTGGCCAGGAACTCATTGTGTAGCTGAGCACGACCTTGAGCTTCTTATCATCTTATTCCTGTCTCTTAAATGCTAGGGACATAGACATGTGCCCACCTTATTCTATTTATAAAATAGAACCTAACATGTCTCTCTGGCATAGTGCCAACATAGTTAAAAGCATAATCATTTTTAATGTCCTGGCACAGCCTGAATTTATGGAAGATACCCATTCAAAGCCACTGTGTTTCCTACTTCTCCCATTGACTGTCTCAGTGGATAAAGCTCTTTTATCTAGAGTCCCAGAAACTTCATCCTAATTACATTTTCACTTTAGTAAAATAAGCAGAATGTGTTGTCTGAGCTCCAGAACACACCATGCTTTCTCCTAGCTCCTCCTACTCTTTTGCTCTTTTTAAAGTTCCTCTCTCTGCACCCTGTGCCTGAGAAGTCCAAGGCATTGTCAAGAACTATAATTCATCTTTGCTAATGATTAAAATGCAGCAATTATTGATTCAACTAGGGACTTTCAGGCTTTAACCAGACATGAACTGGTTCTTTTCTTAACTGTCTGTGTAATCTAGGCAAATCTCTACATATCCAAGTTTGTTTTTAATACATTAGAAAGAAAATGTACCAATCTCATAGTCTATGGTCAACTTAAAAGAGACATCCTAGGTTTCGTACAGCTACTAAGACATGAGATCTTGAGTAACTGCTAATGTGTACTAGACATTATATACTCTTCAACTGTTTTATATGACAATCAACCAAAACGGTTGTATAGTTTCTTTTTTAAAAAAATCTGTTAGAACATCTCATTTCAGTCTTATCTGCAAAATCCCCTGGGAAGATTTTGTCAATGAAGAGAATTACTATATCAATTTAATGAATTCTCCTAAATATTTCTTGAATTATATAGTTGTGAATAAAATGGATTAGAGCTACCTCACTGATGCTTTTCAAAGAACAAATCCTTTCACCTGATCTGTTGGAAAACAGAATTTCAATAAAACATGGCAATGCTTGTAGGGAATTAATCCTTAAATTCATTAAACTGAGAGTCACAAAGAGCTTCTTTCTGAAATAATGATGCCAATTCTTGTGCTGGTTCATAACAACTTGAGAAATAAGAAAGCAGTTGGTTGGAAAATTTACCTTTCACCTTTATTACTAGAGATTGGAGGACATGGTTTTAAGCAATATTAGTGAATTGGCTGTGTTTATAAGAACGTTTAAATGAGGCTGATTTATACTTTACCCTGAAATAAAACTCACACTAAGAGAGGAAAGGATTGTCCTTGAAGGTCACAAGCATCACAGATAGTGACAAAATGAGACTCTACTGTACTAATGCTACTGTCTCTCTGGAAAAGAGTTGCCATAGGAGCAAAGTATCATCTTGAAGAGCATATTGACTCCAAAGAAGGAAGCAAAATGCAACAGAATACTTGCCAAGGTCATTCTTACAAACTTCCACTGGGTCATGTTTCTAGAGTGATGAAAGTTGGGTGGGTGAGAAGCTAAAGGGCATCTAGGACCAGCCTCTCTTTGTTATAAAATCACTCATAAGAGGGTCACAATACATGTTCTCCTTCACCAAATCTGCCCAAAGACATCTCCATACATGTTATCTTTCCCAGAAAGACACACATGTGAGGCACAATTCTCAGATCAAGCTAGTATACACAAAATAGTTGTTTTTTTCTCGAAATGGAATTTCTCACGGACATTAAATTAAAGCAATGTTTAGGTAAATTGTCCTCATTTTAAATTTCTTTATTTAGATTATTCTTCTTAAATAAAAGATGGAGTTTATCTACAGGCTGTATTACAGTGATTATGTTAGAGACTAGGAGTAGATACTGGAATAAATATGAAGTCAGGGCAACTAAAGAAACCAAAGAAATGGAGCAGTTGATATTTCAGTGTGTCAAGAATCATTTATACATCCTTCCCTGGAATAGCAACCAGAACAATCAAACACATATTATAGTCACAAGTGAGGTTGCTGTTATTCTTCCATAAATTCATTTTTCTCCAGGTATAAACTAATGCCGAAGAAAAGTGGAACAGGATTAAAAGACTTGGGTCATGAACCCAGAGCCACATATGCTATCAGAGTCTATTGTTCTGCTCTGAGTTTTTCTGCAAAAAAGATCTTGGGAAAGATCCACCATTAGGTGGTGGCAGATGTTATAGCAGCTGTACTCATGCTTTGAAGTGCATCCTCTGCAATCCAGCTTGATGCCACTGAAAGCAGCATTTATAGTGGAGAGTGCCACAGCTGAGGCTACAGAGACCTTCCAGGGATAGAGGTTGTTGAAGAGTCTAAATGGCTCCAAAAGACCGTGAAGCTGGGCTGATGAAAATCCAATCACAATGCCCTCCCTACTTTTGTGCCAGGTGGAAAGAAAGATGAGGGAAAGAGAGGTGCCAGCTGCTGCTCTTGGGGTTAGGATGGGTTTAATTCAGCAATGAATATTCTTGGTACTATTTTTGTCCAAAATATCATCAGCTTCCTATACCTGCTTTTTCACAGGCAAATCTCTAAAGTCAACATTCATCCAATCAGCTAATATTTATTGAGCTTCTGATGTACCCAGAATTGTGAAGTTCTAGGGATTCAGCAATAAATAAGAAAAATACTTTTCCATTCCAGGAACTGAATGAGAAAAATTACATACACAAGTAAAAGACACTTTGTCATCATTTAGGGCTTTGGCATCCAAGGAGGACTCATAAGACAGACTGCTTCTCATTCTGGAACAATGGGAAAGAAAAATGTATTTATCTGAAAAGATTGAATGCACTCTTTTCCAGGAATAATGGAAGCTAAAAAGCTCAAATGCATGAAAGGACCATTTCTTTTATAGGCAGGTAAATATTGGAAGCAAACACTCTGCCATTTTATCTGGAAATAACTCTTCCCAGCATGTTCAATGTTAAGATACAGTTCATTTGAAGTATAAAGTCTAAAGATCAGTACTGATAACCAAGAGTAGATCTTCTGGATAGAGATAATGGTATTAAAATAATAATGGTTGAAGTTGGCAATTTTGACCTTCATAACTCTGAAGAACTACTTATGATCATTGTGAAAAGCCAGTCTCCACTGCTTCAACCACCCATTCAGGGGGCACTCTCTGATTGCATTACTTAAGGTCTGCCCTATCTGTGAGTGAGAGAGTCATGACTTATTGCTATTATTATGAGATAGAATATAATTACTATATCATCTAAATTTGAAAAACCAATGCAAATTGAGAGAGGGAAAACCACAACTACTGACAGCTAGCAATTTCAATCCTTTCTGTTTACCTCTCTCCAAATTTTCCTTTTGAGTTTCCCACATCTTCACAGTCAAGCTTGATTTATGGGCTTGTAGACAACATTCTAACTGCTCCAGACTTGGGTTGCCTAACATCTTGAAATTTTTAACAACTTCATCCTTGAGCTATGTTGGGTAAGACCATTAAGCAGGTGTTAGCAACCAGAGTCTCCTCTGATATGTGGTGCAACCCACTCCCCATTGCATCTTGAGCTCTAAGTATGGTTTTTCAGCTGCCCACTTCTAGAGGCTGATCAGGGATCACTGCTACCAAACACTTTCTTTAGAGCCTTAGGCTGGATTATCAAGAGGGCCAAACTCGGGGCTCACACTCTAGACACAGGTTTCTGGGTGGGACTTTGGTAGCAAGGAAGGTTCTGTACACATCTTGTAGGTTTCTTTGTTCCTGGGGAGATGTCAAGCAACTGAAATATCTTCTAGAAAGAGTTAGAATACATAAAGGTAAATGCTTTTTGAATAAAAGATAATGCACTTTATTTTGGACTTGTATACCACAAATTATGTGGATGCAAGTGACTCTCTACTGAGAGCTAAAAGTGAGGCTGTCTCCTAGAGCAAGCTGGTGATTGTGAATTTGATACAGTCCTGACGCTCTCCATTGGCTCCTGCATTGAGATGGAAGAGTAGCATGATTGCCTTTATTCCACCTGGTCTCTCTCTTTCTTTGAATTTCATTTTGACTTTCAGGGCTGTAGTGTGGAATATAGGCAAGCTAAGCATATTTTCCAAAAAGCTACAGTTTGAGAGGAAAAAAAAAGATCATTTGAAGAGCATGCTTAGGTATTATGATAAAGCACAAAGGAAAAACAGGGTCAGGATCTAAGTTCTGACCAAGATAACTGCATAAGAGAAAACCACTCTGAAATTCAAGTTCTAAATTACAATGTACAGAAAGATTATGATCTTCCTTTGGCCTGCTAAACTTTCTGGTACATATTGAATGTGTGGTTTTGTTTTATGTGATGTTGCCTAAGTTTTCTATACTATGACACAGTAATTAACACAGCTGAATTAAAAAATGATTTGGAAAAACAATTTGCACATTATAATTAATTTTTAAAACACTTTCTGTTTTGCAAATTGTAGTTTTGGCTTCTAAGATACTAGCGGGATATTTTATAGATGGAATTAAAAACATTGCTCATGAGACACAGACACAATCAGAAACAAAGCTATAAGTAGGTATTAATTGTTGTCTTTATAGGCAAGTCAGTTGTCAGGATGACAGAGGATATTTAAAAAGTGTTTCATCAGTTGGTGGATTCTTTGTGAAGAGATCACTACTGCTGCAATATAATGAGCTATCTTCAGATGTGAAATTCTGAAGCAGGGATGTATTATACCCTGTAAACAGAGTAAGGGAATCATTAGGGAGATTGCATGGATGGAATCTAGATATCTTAGTAAGAGAAAAAAGTTTAATTTGAAAATGATGTTTTACATAATTGAGAAAATCAGTTAGCAACAGCATGGTTTAAGTTAATTTAATCTTTCATGATATAAGAAGTATATCTTAGGTCCTACTTTAAAACAGTTGTGTTAAGTGAAATATCCACTGAATTTCTTTCAGTTTACAAACACTTTATAATACAATGTTAATTTCTGTTTAATATAAAAAGGCAATTATTTCCATCATTTTCACATGAATGTCTTATTTACATCTAATAAGCAAAAAAGGTTTCCAAGTTCATTAGCTTACTAGTTTAAAACAATCATATGACACCTTTTTGTCTTTTCTCCTTTTGCATATTTTCCTTTTCTGCCTTCCTTTTTCTTCCCATCTTTTAAAAAATAAGATATCAAGGATGTTGTAAATAATGTAGGAAGTCTTTAATAAAGTCACAAAATTATACATTTGTTATCAATTACAAGTGTGCCCTGTTGCTGAGAGTAAAACAGATGAAGAACAGTAGAATCAGCATATACCGTGTACTTCCACATTCAAATGCCAGTGAGCGTGAGCACATTGCCAAGGATAGTTTAGGATTCAGTGCTGTTGCCAAGTCCCAAAGATTGTCTTTGTTCCTTCTGAATTATACATTGGCTTGCGGAGCTTTCTTGAAGTTGAGTGATAAGCACTTCCTATGTTGTGATATAAGCAATGTAATGTTATGACTTACAATCTTTGTAATCTACAAAACCATTTTTAAGTAGCTATTAGATGCCAGGCCCAACAAAGTGATATGAATAGAAGAATGACAGCCCTTGGCCTCTGTACAGGATTATGATGACAGGATGGATCCAGAAAAAAAAAAAAAAAGACAGGAAACTATAATCATTAGAAAAGAAGCTGCTGAGATGACACTGAAAAATCATTAGACAGGGAAGAGGGCTCTCCTACGTGTTAGGAAAGCAGAGATTCCAGCCAGAAAACTTTAAATGTGAATGTAAAACCAATGTAAATAAAACTTAGAGTCTATAGTCACTCTACGATATAAAACAAAAAGCAATTAGAAATGGCCTTAACAAATATTAGGCCTAAGTAAAACTATGGAAAAATATTATATATGTACATGTACGATGTAAAATATACATATGTAGTATTATGTACAGGATAAGTTAAATTTCAAATTATTTCTTAGAAAATATTGTGAAATGTTGTGATTTCAATGAAGTCTCTTTGAAGATACAAGCCTAGTCAATCCAGTGCAAACTACTGATACCCACTGTTTTCAATACTGCTTTTGTGTCAAAAGAATCATGGAAAAACACAGACATGACTTTTGTGTGACATCATGGAGAGAGAAATGGATGTGTATGTGGACACACAAGAAATGACCATGTATATTTGATCACTTGCAAATACTGGTTCCAACCTCACGTATTTAAAATAAACTAATTTATAGAACATGACTTAGTTCCTCCAGGTTAGTTATATTGGCTTGTAAAAGATAATTTGAAAGCTCATCTACCTTTCCTTCAATGCCTTAGACTTTGGTAAGTACATTCACTTACTGAATGGACTGAATAAATTTATGGAGTGGAAGAATTTTCTTAATTTATAGTATATTAAGTTAAAGTGGGTCAGTATCCACTTCCCTTAAGAACTAACAGGTTGGCAAAGTGTTCTTAAGTGGTTAATTCTAATAAAAGGCAACATTATAAACCAAAGTTAATTCTGCTTTTCATTTTCTCTCATACCTAAATGTTATTTTTGTTAAAATTACCTTTAGGCTTTTTCTGTTAGTAAAATAGAACTATAAATCATACTTTCTATCTGAAATAGTTCTAATCCCCTAGGAAAAATCAATACATCAAAATTAAATTTCAAAATTGCATTAACAGCATCTTTGAGGCTAGATATTCCAATACCATCTGGGTAGAAACTAAATAATAGAGCTATTTTATGCAGACAATATAATTAGTTTTTTTTTTTTTTTTTAGTTCTAATATCTCTTACTTTATAGGATACAGCAACAACAAAAGATTAAGTCTGGTATAGAGATTTAGTTAGAAAATAGAAGTATGCTTCTCCATTTTCCCATAACACACTTGATATAATTATCACCTTGATTTTGCTGTTAACCTTCAGAATCTGGATTTTAAAAAAGGCCTTAAAGATTTAATTATTTTAATATACCCAAATTATAAATGAAAAGTATTTAATTTCAGCAATTGAGCTTTCTAGCAAAGATATCAAAGAGGTACTTAACAGAATTGGAGATACAGAAAAAATGAATACAATTATATTTATTTTAAAGAAAATTAGAGCCTTCATAGGAAAGCAAATATTATCAATTTCAACTCATTTAAACTATTCTCACATGATGTTCTTTTTTTGCCATACTGAATTTCCTTACATATTTTTCCTTATTTTTGGCAATTATTCCTTTGAAACACTTGGACGCTTGTCCTTATTCATTTCTACAAAATGAGAAATGGTCATTTGATATATTCCTTGGTGCATATTTGTATGGTTAAGGGGTCTAAAAGAAGGAAGGTAGATAAGGGTGGAGATATAGTCATGCCCTCACTGTCAGGACCAAACAACTTTTCTGCACTTTAGTATAAAAATGTTGTCATGATCTTAACCCAGTTAAAAATGGTCTTGTGACAAAGAAGATTATTATAATGAAGAATAGAAAAATCTTATTTCCCCCTAAATGTATGTCAGAGATTACAAAGTAAATAGCTTAACGTATGTTAACCTGTCTTAATTCAAATTGCATTTTTTCTGATTACCAGAATCACTTAAGTAGAGGACCCTGCCAAAATTTTCAAATAAGCAACTATGTATTACTTTTTTATTTTTAATCCTTCTAGTTGACTTTTCTGTGAAAGAACTAAGAGTGAATTACCTCTAATCAGGAATGTAAAGACCTCAAGAATAATGGGTAACAAAGCAAGCCATACACAGTTGCTCATACTTAAAGTCCCAGTACCAAGAAATCAGAGGCAGGAGGATCAGCATGAGTTTGATGTTATTCTGGGATACATAATGAGTCCCAGACCACCCTGGGCTATAAAATAAGGCATCCTTTAAAACCTATTCCAACGTTTGTATCATCTCACAATAACATTATTCCAAAGAGAGTATTATCATTCTGACTTTATAAGTGAGGAAATAGAAGCTTACAGATACTAAGACATGTTCTTCAAATCACATGCTAATAGTATATTTTCTCTATAATAATCTAGAAGCCATATCATTAACCATGACAACATACTGTTTTTATAGTGCATCTCCACCAAGTAATCCTGAAAATCATTCTGTCTTAAGTATTAGGTCTGAGGACAGTGAAATTCTCAGGTTCATGATTATGGCAGAGTCTGCACTTTATTTTGCTATGAGGCAACAACAAGAATTTGTTGTTCTTTCTTCTACCCCTGAACACAGGCAAGTTAAATTTTTAGAAAAGACATGACAAATAACTGAATGTGATCTGGATCAATAAAGCAGGCTGCCATAAAGCAGCCCCAGGCTCCAGAATTTTTGCTAAAATATCAGCACCTAATGTCTGACTGTTATTTGAAGGATAAAAGTCAGACTGATAGCTAGAAAGTAATTTTCTTTTTCATATTTCAGTGATTGAATTTGGGTCAGATTTCCAAATTGTTTAATAAGAAAAACAAAATGTTCTTACTCACATTTCTGATAAAGAACTGACTACCATTTTGTGACTGTCTCAATGGGAAATCATTAGTTAGCAGAAATCATATATTTATATGTTACAGAAATATGAACAATGGCTATATCTAAACATTTGGTAATTTTACTTTATATGTGCATAGATGTATGTATATGCATGTATGCATATGAGTGAATAATGTTTTTACGTATCTATATATCAGTCACTTTGAAAGTTACATTAAAAAGTAAAAAGACCATTAGGTTGCTTAAATATCTAAAAATATTACAGTCATTTTTAAAGTTAGAATTCCAGTGATATGAAAACTTGAAAGTACACTTTATGCAAGTTTTGTTTCTCACAAAAAGCAACACATAACAATCAGAAAAGAGCTAAATTCTCACCTGCTGGATCCTTGTGCTTCCTACCAGTACAGGGTCATCAGATGTCTCCTTTTCTCCTACAGAAAAGAGTTTCTCCATACCTCAGAACATAACAAGTTCTCAGTGATAGGAGATTTTTACTAGTAATATTTCTGTTTCATTGCACATAGACTAGCAAAATGAATACTTTAGATGCTGTTCAGGTAACAAACTAGAAATCATTTCAGATAATTTTTATTAAAAAAAAACAATCAAGGTTATACACAAGGATTGCATATGATTTTCTTACTGTATGGGTCTGTGAGCAGAACAATACTACTTTCCTGAGGGCATGTGCTACTGCTTCACATTTAAGATGTACTCCTATAACCCCTTCTTAATCCTGCTGGTTTGTATTATTATTGACCTTCCAAAGACTGTTAAAAAGCTAGCTAAGCTTTTGATCTTAAATAAACTGCCTTTAAATGTGTGTGTTTGTGGGTGTGTATGTATATATATGTGTGTGTGTGTGTGTGTGTGTGTGTGT
>JADRCC010575076.1:0-31195 GCA_019843855.1 Hylomyscus alleni | reverse complement strand
GCTGCTGGGGCCATGAGTCCCACCATGTGTACTCTTTGGTTGATGGTTTAGTCCCTGGGAGCTCTGAAGGTACTAGTTAGTTCATATTGTTGTTTGTCCTAAGGGACTTCAAACCCTTCAGTTCCTTAGGTCCTTTATTTAGCTCCTTCAATAGAGACCCTGTGCTCAGTCCAGTGGATGGCTGTGAGCCACTACTTATATATTAGTCGGCCACTGTCAGAGCTTCTCAGGAGACAACTATATCAGGCTCCTGTCAGCCAGCACTTTCTGGCATCCACAATAGTGTCTGGGTTTGGTGATTGAATATGGGAAGGATTTCCAGGTGGAGCAGTCTCTGGATTGTCCTTCCTTTAGTCTCTGCTCCATAGTTTGTCTCTGTAACTCCTTCCATGGGTATTTATTTTGTTTCCCCTTCTAAGAAACATCAAAGTATCCACACTTTGGTCTTCCTTCTTCTTGTTTTTCTTGTGGTTTGTGGATTCTATTTTGGGTATTCTAAGCTTCTGGGCTAATATTCAATTATCAGAGAGTGCATACCATGTGGGTTCTTTTGTCAATGTGTTACTTCCCGCAGTATGGTATTTTCCACATCCATCCATTTGCCTAATAACAAACTTCATAAAATCATCATTTTTAATAGATGAGTAGTACTCCATTGTGCAAATATAGCACATTTTCTGTATTCATTCTTCTGATGAAGGACATCTTGCTGTTTCTAGTTTCTGGCTATTATAAGTAAGACTGCTATGAACATGGTGGAGCATGTGTCCTTATTGCATGTTGGAGAATCTTTTGGGTGTATGCCCAGGAATGGTATTGCTAGGTCCTCTGGTAGTTCTATATCCAATTTCCTGAGGAACCACCAAACTGATTCCCAGAGTGGTTGTACCAGCTTGCTATCCCACCAGCAGTGATGGAGTGTTCCTCTTTCTCCACAACCTCACCAGCATCTACTGTCACTTAAGTTTTTGATCTTAGCCATTCTGACTGGTGTGAGGTGGAATCTCAGGGTTGTTTTGATTTGCATTTCCCTGATGACTAAGGATGTTGAACATTTCTTTAGGTGCTTCTCAGCCTTTCAGTATTCCTCAGTTGAGAATTCTTTGTTTAGCTCTGTACTCCATTTTTAATAGGGGTATTTGGTTCTCTGGAGTCTAACTTCTTGAGTTCTTTGTATATATTGGATATTAGCCCTCTATCAGATATAGGATTGGTAACGATCTTTTCCCAATTTGTTGGTTGCTGCATTGTCTTATTGACAGTGTCCTTTGCCTTATAGAAGCTTTGCAATTTTATGAGGTCACATTTGTCAATTTTTGATCTTAGAGAACAAGCTATTGGTGTTCTATCCAGGAAATTTTTCCCTGTGCCTATGTGTTTGAGGCTCTTTCCCACTTTCTTTTCTATTACTTTCAGTGTATTTGGTTTTATGTGGATGTCCTTGATCCACTTGGACTTCAGCTTTGTACAAGGAGATAGGAATGGATCGATTTGTATTCTACTTGCTAACTGCAGTTGAGCCAGCACCATTTGTTGAAAATGTTGTCTTTTTTTCACTGGATGGTTTTAGCTCCTTTGTTAAAGATCAATTGACCATAGGTGTGTGGGTTCATTTCTGGGTCTTCAATTCTATTCCCTTGATCCACCTGACTGTCACTATACCAATACCATGCAGTTTTTATCACAATTGCTCTGTAGTACAGCTTGAGGTCAGGGATAGTGATTCCACTGGAGGTTCTTTTATTGTTGAGAATAGTTTTCACTATCCTTGTTTTTTTTGTTTTTCCAGATGAATTTGCAAATTGCTCTTTCCAAGTCTGTGAAGAATTGAGTGGGAATTTTGATGGGGATTGCATTGAATTTATAGATTGCTTTCAGCAAGATGGCCATTTTTACTATATTGATACTTAAGTGACCCCCAAAAATTCTACCAGAGAACTCCTAAACCTGATAAACAACTTCAGCAAAGTAGCTGGATATAAAATTACCTCAAGTAAATCAGTGGCCTTCCTCTACACAAAGGATAAACAAGCTGAGAAAAAAAATTAGGGAAACAACACGTTTCACAATAGTCATAAATAATATAAAATAACTCTAATTAACCAAGTAAAAGTCTATATGACAAGAATTTCAAGTCCCTGAAGAAGGAAACTGAAGAAAATCTCAGAAGATGGAAAGATCTCCCATGCTCATGTATTGGCAAGTTTAGTATACTAAAAACAAGTTCCCTTTTGATTATTCCATGAATCCGTATTCCATGACTCCAGCCCCTTGATTCTCAGAAATAAACATCTACCATATTGTCTTAATCAGGGTTTTCCATTGCTGCACAAACACCATGACCAAGAAGCAAGTTGGGGAGGAAAGAGTTTATTCAGCTTACTTCCACTTTGCTGTTGATCACCAGAGGAAGTCAGAACTGGAACTCAAGCAGGTCAGGCAGCAGGAACTGATGCAGAGGCCATGGAGAGATGTGTCTTACTAGCTTGCTTCTCCTGGCTTGCTCATCCTGCTCTCTTATAGAACCCAAGACTTCCAGCCCAGGGATAGCACCAACAAGAGGCCCTACCCACTTGATCACTAATTGAGAAAATGCCCCACAGATGGGTCTCCTGGAGGCATTTCCCCAACTGAAGCTCCTTTCTCTGTGATAACTCCAGCCTGTGTCAAGTTGACACACAAAACCAGCCAGTATACACACACACACACACACACACACACACACACACACACACACACATAATTTAACATTGCAAAATAATTCAGAGATCTATCAGTATCCCTAAAGATGATAAGCTAGCTGGGTGAAACCCTGCCCAGAAATTGCCATTCCTACAGTGCCTGGACCTAGACCTAATTTCTCTCTGTACCAGACTGACCCTCAACTTGAGAATACGCTTGCTCTTGTATCTGCCTTCATCTTTCTGACAAGATGGCTCATATTACAGTTGCCTCTGTTTTCTATGTGTACAAAGCCCTTCTTATAGTTCACATTCCATCCTTATATTCTGCATAGAGGAGAAATTATACATATATATATATATATATATATATATATATATATTTTGTAAGGACATGTTTTCAGCATTCTTTCATAGAGTATTAAGGGTGGTGCTGAAGGTCACAGAGGTTATAACATTTTGATGAGACATTAGACACATTCTTGCATCCTGGGAAAGGGAAGCATATTTCCTTTGCAGATTTATTTCTTTATTGTATTGTAGATGTGTGAGCTGGGTTTATGGATGTATGCTATGCACAAACATACATGTGCCCAGAGAGGATAGAAGATGGCTTTGGATGCTTTGGAACTGAAGATGCAAGTGGTGGTGAAACCTATGGTGTGGGTACTGGGTGATGAATGTGGGACCTTTGTAAGGACAACAAGTGCTCTTAACAGCTAACGTATAAATTCATTCCAAGTTTTTTTTTATTTTTGAAATATTAAATATTCTGAACACTACTACTGTGCCAGCTTAGTTACCCATCATATATCTTCAGTAAAACAGGATTTTCAGCCTGACTTTTTCTTGATTCCTTTACAACCTTTTTATACATATGTCACAATATCCATGGAAAATGGTTAAAACTTTGTAGATCAGCAATGCTTAATATGCTCTCTTAATCTTCATTGATGCCAGGGTTCAAATATTTAGTTGTCTTCAGTGCCATATATTTCTCATCAATATCAGATTTGAAATGTATTTCACTACTTCTCAAATTACTTGGTCATATATTTTAGTCCTTAATCTAAAATAATAACTGAACTGAAGGACAAATATTATTATTATAATTAATTCTGATTTACATAGTCCAGGTTTTATAACTTTAAAATCACACATTTTCTTCAGTACTGTGTTTTTCTATTGATTTATTTTTCTCTACCTTTATATTTTCTCCTCATAATTTTTAAAACACTGGAGTGTATTATATGCTGTTTTTATTGTGGTATGTATTGCCAACTTTTATACTATTTGAGAAAATAATTTATATTTACATTCTAGTCTTTCTACAGAAATATATCATTGTCCAGAGAATAATATTTATTTCCAATTAATTTTGCATTTGTCTCTTCCCTATTTCTAAACTTTGTTCATATTTACTGCTCTTCATTCTTAAGTCATATTTCATTTATACTGATTACTTTGAAATATCCTTCAAAAAGATATAAACTTATTTTTATGTTTTTGTCTTAGTTCATTTTTCTAAAGAATTTTGTTTGTGGTGCTGGTGAGATGGCTCAGTGGGGAAGAGCACTGACTGCTCTTCGGAAGGTCATGAGTTCAAATCCCAGCAACCACATGGTGGCTCACAACCATCTGTAATGAGATCTGACGCCCTCTTCTGGTGTGTCTGAAGACAGCTACATTGTACTTACATATAATAAATAAATAAATCTTTGAAATTGAAATAGTTTAAAAAAAAACAAAAGAATATTGTTTGTGTTGGATCTCCTTTTCATGCTTTCTTTCTTGCATTTTTTTCTTCGTTATATATTTGGTAATAGTCAGTAAATATATTTAAACTAAAAGATAATTATTTAATTTGCTATATCTTGCTTATTTTATTCTTGTATGTGAAATGTTCTCTCTGAAGATATCTTTTCTTGTATAATAAGCCAATCTTTTCTCTAAGAAGTACATTTCATATCTCATTAAAATTAGTAACTTTTAGTTTCTGCCATATTAGATACATGTTGTAATCCAAATTCATTATTATATTATTTTTAAAAGTCATCATACCAAAAAGCAATATACAGATTTGATGCAAGTCTCATCAAAATTATAACATGATCAATTACATACTTTGAAAAAATAACACCCACCTTCATATAGGAAAAATAAAACAAAACATAACAAACAACAACAACAACAAAAACATCAAGGGTATCTAAAATATCTTGTACTAAATTGAAACATCTAGAGGCTCCATCATCCCTAATTTAAAGCTGTACTATAATGCAATAACCATAAAATTCTTATGGTATTGGCATTAAAATAGAGAGGTTGATCAATGGAAACTAATGAAAGATTAAGAACTAAATATAACACCTATGAATACTTGATTTTTGGAAAATAAGCCTAAATTGTACAATGTAAAAGAGAAAGAATCTTCAGTGTGGTACAACTGGATGCATTAATGTGGAAGAATGCAAATAGATCTATATCTGCAAAAACTCTAGTAAGCTAGTAAGTAGATCAACATGAAACCACATACACTACACCAGAGACAAGAGATGGTAGAGAATATACTTGAACTTAGTGCCACAGGATACACCTTCCTGAACAGAACACCAATAGCTTAAGAACTAAAATCAATAATTAATAAATGGAACCCCATGAAACCAAACAGCTTCTGTAAGACAAAAAAAAAAAAAAAAGGACCCTCAAAAAGATAAAACAGCAACCTACAGAATGGGAAAAGACCTTCACTGACCCTACTACATCCAACAACAGCTGATATCCAAAATGTAAAAAGTACTCAAGAAACTAAACATCAACAAATCAAGTAACACAGTTTAAAAAATGGTATACAGATCTGACCAAATTGTCAACAGAAAAATCTCCAGTGTCCAAGAATCACTTAAAGAAATATTCAACATTTTCCACAGGGAAATGCAAATCAAAACTACTTTGAGATTTCATCTTACATATGTCAGAATGTATCAAAAAATTTAAATATCATGCTGCTGAGGGTGGGAAACAATCCTCCACTGCTGGTTGGAGTGGAAACTTGTACAGCCATTTCCAAAATCAACTTGGTAGTTCCTCAGAAAAGTGGGTATTGGTCAAGACTCAGTTATACCACTACTGGACTTATACCCAAAGAATGTTCCACTATACTACAAAGACACCTCAACTTTGTTCACAGAAACTTTGTTTGTAACAGCTTGAACCAGGAACAACCTATATGTCCCTCAACAAACAACCAACCAAACAAAGAACAGATGGAGAAAATGTGGTACATTTACGCAATGCAGTCTTACTCAACTATTTTTTAAAAATGACATCAGGAAAATTTGCAGGCAAATGAATGGAACTAGAAAAAATTTCATCTTTAATGAAGTAACCCAGACCCAGAAAGATGAGAATGGTATGTATTCCCTTATGAGTGTTTATTAGACATAAAATTAAGGGTAACCACGTTACAATCCACAGATCCAATGAAGCTAAGTGAAAAGGAGGGCATAGATAGACCAAGGGAGGTTTAGGAGGCACTGTAGAGGTGAGGGGTTGATGATAGGAAGATGAGGGATCAAGCAGGGGAAGCACAGAGGGAGTGAGTACTGAGAGAGACCCAAACAATGCTAGAGAATACAAAGTATAAGCTAGAAGCCTATGGGAATGAAAATTCCAAGGAATCTCTGAGGGTGACTCTAAGACTCAGAGCAAGAGTGAATCTGAATCCTGAATCTGCCATCTCCTGTAATCAGGCAAGACTTCCAATGGATGGATGGGGACATCAACCCAGCCATAAAACCTGAGACCTGTCTACCTACCTACCAGACATGCAGAGATAAAGATGGAGCAGAAGTTGATGAAGTGGCCAACCAGTGATTGTCAGCTTGAGACCCATCCCATAAGAGGGAGCTCACTGACTCTGTTAATGATATGCTGCTATATGTACAGAGAGGAGCCTAGCATACATTTCATCATAGAGGCTTCACTCAGCAGTGGATGGAAACAGACACAGACACCCCTCCCAAACATTAATCAGGGAGGGAGCTTAGGAAATGCTGTGGAAGAAAGAGAGGAAGAATTTTAGGAGCCAGGGGGGTAAAGAACACCACAAGACTGCATACAGAATGAACTAACCTAGCACCATAAGGCCTCACAGAGACTGAACTACCAAGCAGATGACATGCATGGTTCTGACTTATGCCTTCTACAAATATTTGTGCTGGTGGAATTTTATATGGAATTCCTAACAGCAGGATCAGGTGATGTCTTTGGCCTACCTTTGGAACTCTTCTTTCCCTGTAGTGGGCTGTCATTTCCAGTCTCAATAGGAGAAGTTTTACCTAGCTTTACTACAACATGATATGCCAAGGCTGGTTGATATTTATGGGGATGGGGGAGTCCTCATTTTTTCTGAGGGGAGAGGGAGGAACAGTGAATGGGGTAGTTGAAGTGAGGTGGAGAAGAACTAGAAGAAGAGGAGGAAGGGAAAACTGTGGTCTGAATATAAAGTGAATTAATTAATTCACTTTATAAATATATTTGTACAATGAAAACCACCATCACCACCACCAGCAGCAACAGCAAAGAACACCTGTGAAGTTTCAGAGACATGATTGTCTCAATAAAATATTAACAGATCCAAAGAAAGTTGACAACGCATTGTAGTTACAAAAAGTTTCCTAGGACTCCACACTCAAATAAAGAGTTGGCAAGCAATTAATAAATGTTATGAGGTAATTAATGTTCCCCAGGTGCAAGCCCTTATTGGTTGTCAGATACAAAGTGGTTGGTCCAGGTCTCTACAGATGTAAGTAACAATGAGCAGCCTTATCAGGTTGTAGTCACTCCTTGATTCATTTATATGTATGCAACATTCATGGCTAAAGAAAGGGGGGCTGTGAATTTGGGAGCGATGGATAGTTGGGCATGAAGAGGTAGGAGGGGGGAGGATAGGAAAATGATGTAAGTAGAATTTAATTAAATAAAAGAAGAAACAGAAAAGCAAGCTTAAAAGCTTTCCATCACTTCTTCTTTAATTTGAATCTTTTGACAATATCTGGCTTTATACCTTCACTTTGTAAGCTGTTATTAAATATGTATCTTGGTTTGAACTTCAATTTGATTTCAATAACCACCTCTAAGCACAATGGAACAGGTCCAAGACATGAGTGATCATATGAATATTTATGAAAATTTATTCCAGTGAAGTATGAGATAAAATTTATCATCAGTGAGGCAATACAGGTGACATAAAATGTAGGATATTAAAGCAGACAGATACCAGACTAAAATTCCTATAAGGTATGCTCAGGAGAAATGGTGCATTCAAAGGCACTGAACAAGATTGGGCCTGTTCTTAGTATATAGTCTGGGATATTATCAATTTTCAATTCTCTTAAAATTACATGATCTTTACACATTATATTTCACAAAATATTTTAATGTATATCATTTAGTATTTTTTATTATATTGGGCATATCAGTAAGTGTTAGCAGGAGGCATGACTTAATTTAAAATAAAAGCAATCTTATCAGACACAGACTCTAAACTGATGCTGGGCTGCATGCTCACAAAATCATGTCATGGTTTCCAGTCTCTTATAGACATGATGTCATTGTACATAAGCAAATGACAGAAAATAATATAGAAAGAATATATAAGAGTGCTGTTCGCTTGAAGAGCACAGACTGTTTATTCAATATTCATTTTACTGAAGGTTAAATAAGTCATTGAGATATTTATTTAGATTCTCAGAAGTTATTTATTTATTTTTTATTTTATTTTTTTTCAGAATTTATTTTTAACTATTGGATTCCTATCAAGGAGACAGTCTCACATATGTATGATGAAATTTAAATAAAATTGTAAATACAAAAGTAATTTCACAGCATCAACTAGTCCAGGAGCTTAAATTAACCCTTAGTTTTTTGATTCAACAACAGGTATGAACAATATAGAGGTGGCTCCAATGGTCATTGTAGGAAAGATAATCAAAAGAAGAAAAAAACTAAAGAAAAGTGAAAAGTTAAGATGAGAGGAAGAAGAAATAAAAGACAGGAAGGAGGATAGAAGGCATAAGAAGGGGACAACTGGATCTTAGCAAATCTGAAAGTGAAATGAATCATTAGGTCTGTTCTGGTTTTGGAACTCAGAGGAAGAAATATGTTCCTGACTCCATTCTGTTATTTCAGAATGTAACAGAAACTGACATGCCTCCAGAAAAGGATGTAACTTATTATAAGCAAAACTAAGAGTATTTTTTTAAAATCTCCCTTGGAAGCAATGATGATAACAATTTTCAACCCTCTTGGTGTTGGAGGTTTTATATAACTTCCATTATTAATTTTAAGGACAGTGAGTCTGAGGGTGTAGGGTGTATGTGTAAGGTGCATAAAGCCCTAGGATCCTTCCCTACCACCATATTTTCCTGGTATGGTGTCATAAGCTTGCATTCCCAGTGAAGGCAAGTGGATCCATAGCTCAACACCACCTTTTGCTCCACAGTGAGTTCTAGACCAGTCTAGGATACACAGGATCCTATCCCAAAATACTATAAAATACTAAGATAAGAAAAAGAAAGAAAAAAGTGAATTGTAAGGAAGGAATGAGCCTATGTGCATGCTGCCTTAAGGACACAGAAACTCAAGTGAGTGAAGGAAACAATTCATCTACATCCTGGGTATGAACACAAGGTCTAAAAAAATATATAAATTAAAGTTGCTTTAACTTACATTTTTCCAATTGCAAGTGTTGATGAACACTGTTAAAAATATTTTTTTAGTCATGTTTACTTTTCTATTGAGAATTGTCTGTTAAGATCACTTGTCCATATCTTTTTATTTTAATTTTATTTAATCTTTATTTTTTACACTCCAGATTTTTATCCCCTGCCAGGTCCACCCTCCAACTGTTCCCCAACCTATACCTTCTCTCCACTCCCCTGGCTCCAAGAGGATGCCTCCACCCCCAACCCCTACCCAGCTGACCTTCCAATCCCTGGGGACTCCATTCTCTTGAGGGTTAGGTACATCTTCTCTGACTAAACCCAGACCTGGCAGTCCTCTGCTGTATATGTGTTGGGGGTCTCATAGCAGCTGGTAAGTGCTTCCTGGTTGGTGGTCCAGTATTTGAGAGATATCAGGGGTCCAGGTTAATTGAGACTGCTGGACCTCATACAGAGTCACCCTCTTCCTCAGCTTATTCCAGTTTTTCTCTAATTCAACCACAGGGATCAGCAGGTTCTGTCCATTAGTTGAGTATAAATATCTGTTTCTGACCCTTTCAGCTGTTTCTTGGTTCTTTTAGAGGGCACTCATCATGGGTCCCTTTCTGTGAGCACTCCATAGCTTCAGTAATAGTGGAGCCCACTATTGATCCTGTTGCTGGACCTCCTTTTCCTCAAGGTCTTCTCCATTTCCATCCCTGTAGTTCTTTCAGAAGAAACAATTATGGCTCAGAGATTTGACTGTGGGATTTCAACCTCATCCCTCACTTGAAACCCTGTATTCCTGCTGGAGGTGGGCTCTACAAATTCCCACTCCCCACCATAGGGCATTTCATCTAAGGTCCCTTCCTTTGATTCCTAAGAGTCTATCACCTCCCACGTCTCTGGTACATTCTGGAGGGTCCTTCACCTCCTGCCTTAAGAAGTTGTTTTGTTTCCATTCTTTCTTCTGGCCCTAAGAGCTTCAGTCCTTTTCCACCACCCAATACTTGATCATGTTCTCCTCTTCCCATCCCTCCCCTTTCCCACCCAATTTTTAATTGAGATATTTGGGTTTTTTATTTGTTTGATTGTTTGGGGTTTTTTTGGTTTGGTTTTGTTGTTGTTGTTTGTTTGTTTTTGTATAGTATGGGTTTTGTATAGTATGGGTTTTTTTGTAGTTGTATGGGTCCCTTTCTGTGAGTGCTCCATACTGTACTATACTGTACATATTAATCTAGTGTCAGAAATATAACCAGCAAAATTCTTTTCCTGTTTTGTGGCTTTCTTCATTCATTAGATTCTTTCCTTCACTGTACAGAGCTACATAATTTTATAATGTCCTTAGTATTAACTGTTGGCCTTAATTGCAAGGTAAGTAGAGTCCTATTAAGAAAGTTTCTTCTTATGCTTATGTCTTGTAAGATATTGTTTAAGTTTTCTACTGGCAGTTTTAGTATCTCATATTTCACATTGAGGTTTTGACCGCCTTGTATCTTTTGTTTCATTTTGTTTTGTTTTTAAAGTTTTCATGGTAAGGATATAGATTTAATTTCACTCTTCAGTATGTGGATTTTCAATTTTGTCCATGCTATTTGAATGAAGATGCTGTCAGTTGACCTGTATGTTTTAGATGTATTGAGCTCAAGCATTTGTGAAGGTCATACAGCAATATGGTAGTGTTTTAAAGAAAATAAATAGATGTTCTAAAAGCAAAATGTAGAAAGTAAGATGTAAGTAGTTGAATTTGTTTCATTGGCCAGAAAGTGACCAGTAAATATTACAGAATATAACTTAAACTTTCAAAATATATTTAAATTGATAGAACATTTTGTGCATCTTTACTTTTATTAGTGATTAAATGTATTGAATATATTTTCACCTAGGAGAAGAAATTGAACACAATGTGTGAAGCTTCAAAAGAAGTATTTTACTCCATTCATGTGATATTGTTTATATTTATATATTTTTTTTTAGTTTTTTGGGTTTTTTGTTTTGTTTTGATTATTTACTTATTCACTTTACATTCTGAACACATCTCCTTGCTCCTTCCGGTTCACCCAGCCTTCCCCCTCTTTCCTTCTCTCTTTAACCTCTGAGATCTTCAATCTGAGGATAACCTCTCCCTGGGACATCAAATCATTCATGACTAAGTGCATTCTCTCCCACTGAGGTCAGACAAAGTGCCCCACTTAGAGGAATAGGATCCAGAAGGAGGCAACAGATCTAGGGATAGTCTCAGCCAGTTGATTGGGGGACTCACATGAAGACTGAGTTGCATATTTGCTACATATGGTTTGGGGGCCTAGTTCCAACCCATGTATATTCCTTGGTTGATGGTTCAGACTCTGGGTGCTCCCAAGAGTCCAGGCTAGTTGACTCTGTTGGACTTCTTGTGGAGTTCTTATCTCCTCCATGTCCCTTATCCATCCCCCAATTTTTCCACAAGACTCCTAGAACATTGTTTGTCTGTGAGTCTCCCCATCTGTTTCAGTCAGGTTCTGCATGGAACTTCTTAAAGACAGTTACTCTAGGCCCCTATTTGCAAGTGTATCAGAGTGTCATTAATAGTTTCAGGGATTTTTTCTTGCTCATGGTCTCAAGTTGGGCTGGTCATTAGTAGGTATTGCCCTCAGTCTCTGCTCCATCTTTGTCCCTACATGTCTTGTAGGTAAGAACATTTTTGAGTTGATGGGTTTAATGGGTGGGTTTGTGTCTTTGTCCCTCTACTGTGGGTCCTACCTGGCTATAGGAAGTTGTTACTTCAGTTTCCATATCCCATACTGCTAGTAGTCTCAGGTTCCATAGTCTCTTGGGAGCCTTCCCTATCCTGAATCTCTAGCATGTCCTATAGATGTCCTTGCCCCTATCTGCCAGAGATTTATATTCAGTCTCCTGGTCCTCTCTTATCCTTTATCCAATCACCTGATCTTTACCTCCACTGCCCCTGGCAGTTCCCTTCCCTATCCCCTCTCCCACCTAGTTTTCTCCCTTCATCTGCCCCTGATGGTTATTTTATTCCTCCTTCTGAGTGAGATACGATCATCCTTTTGGGCATTCCTTGTTATTTAGCTTCTTTTTGTGGATGGTAGTGTGGATATCCTATACTTTATGAATGATATCTACTTATAATTGAGTACATACCATGAATATCCTTATGAATGTGGGTTATTTCACATAGGGTATTTTCTAGTCACATTCACTTTTCTGAAAATGTCATGATATCCTTGTTTTATAAGCTGAGTAGTATTATTATATTGTATAAATGAACCACATATTCTTTATGCATTATTCAGTTAAGGGACATCTGAGGTGTTTCCATTTTCTGGCTATTATAAATAAAACTCCTATGAACACAGTGGACCTTGTGTCCATATGTTATGGTGGGACATCTTTTGAGTATATGCCCCGGAGTACTATAGCTTAGTCTTGAGGTAGAATTAGTTTCAATTTTCTGAGAAACCATCCAATTGATTTGCAGAGTGAAAGATCTGTATGACAAGAAGTTCAAGTCTCTGAAGAAAGAAATCAAAGAAGACCCTAGAAGATGGAAAGATCTCCCATGCTCATGGATTGGCAAGATTAACATAGTAAAATATTCATCTTACCAAAAGTGATCTACAAGTTGCATTCGCCATCAAAATTCCAACTGACTTCTTCACAGAGATAGGAAGAGCAATTCTCAAATTTATTTGAAATAACAAAATCCCAGGATAGCAAAACCCATTCTTAACAATAAAACAACTTCGGGGAGAATCATCAACCCTTACCTCAAGCTATACTGCAGAGCAACAGTGATAAAAATTGGTATTGGTACAGAGACAGGAAGGTAGGTCAATGGAATAGACTTCAAGACCCAGAAATGAACCCATACACCTATTGTAATGACTGGTTTTGTCTATCAACTTGACATAGGCCTGAGTTATCACAGAGAAAGGAGATGCAATTGGGGAAGTGCCTCCATGAGATCCAGCTGAGGAGCATTTTTGCAATTAGTGATCAAGTGCAGAGGGCCCCTTGTGGGTGGTGCCATCTATGGGCTAGTAGTCTTAGGTTCTATAAGAAAACAAGTACACTGGGCAGTGGTGGCACATGCCTTTAATTCCAGCACTTGGGAGGGAGAGGCAGGTGGATTTCTGAGTTCGAGGCCAGCCTGGTCTACAGAGTGAGTTCCAGGACAGCCGAGGCTACACAGAGAAACCCTGTCTCGAAAAACTAAAAAAAAAAAAAAAAAAAAGGTGAGGAAGTCAGTAAGGAACATCCCTCCATGGCCTCTGCATCAGCTCCTGCTTCCTGCCCTGCTTGAGTTCCAGTTCTGACTTCCTTTGGTGATTGACAGCAATGTGAAACGTATAAGCTGAATAAATCCTTTCCTCTGCAATTTGCTTCTTGTTCGTGATGTTTGTGCAGGAATAGAAACCCTGACTAAGACACATATGGTCACTTGATCTTTGACAAAGAAGCCAAAACCATCCAGTGGATAAAATACAGCCTTTAAAACAAATGGCGCTGGCTCAACTGGAGGTTAGCATGTAGAAGAATTGAAATTGATCCATTTTATCTCCCTGTACAAAGTTCAAGCCCAAGTGGCTCAAGGACCTCTATTTAAATCCAGGTAGTTTAGGTTTATCCCTTGTCTAACCCCACAGGCATCAAGATATGAGTAGAGATGACCGAACTCAATATGGTAAACAATAAAGGACTAGAAGCTAGACACTGGGGATATAAATTAGAGAGATGATCCTGTCTAGTTGGAGGGTTCAATAGGGGAATATGATTAAGATCCCTTGGATATATAGGAAATTAAACAAGAATACAGATATGAGAAACTTTTATTTGACACAAACCAATCAGTAAATATAGAAGGTTGATGAATCCATTCATTCTAAAAACTTCAGAGGCTTTGTTTTAACAGAATTTCATTTATTTATATATGACCTATATCCTCCATTAATAGATTACTGAATAAACTTTACATTGTACATATAATTTTGACTAGTGATATAAACACTGTTATATCAATTTTCAATGAAAATTTTCAGGCATTGGAATTCTAGTCTTTTATTTATTTATTTTATTTTTTTTCGTTTTTCGAGACAGGGATTCTCTGTGTAGCCTGGCTGTCCTGGAACTCACTCTGTACACCAGGCTGGCCTAGAACTCAGAAATCCACCTGCCTCTGCCTCCCAAGTGCTAGGATTAAAGGCATGCACCACCACTGCCTGGCTTCATTCTAGTTTCTATATCCAGGCACTCATTACATAAATCTTATTGTGAATAATTTTTTAATTTTTTCTTTTATTATTATTAATCATTCCTTTCATTTGCATCTCAAAAGGCATCCTAATTCCTGATTACCCCCTCAATGACCCCCCATCCCATGATATTCCACTTCCTGGTTGCCCCTCCAACATCTCTCCCCTCCCTCATATGCCCTTCCCCCTGCCATTTGCTTGTATGAGAGTGCTATTTATCAAGCATCTATCTACTGACTGGTTATATCTGCTCACATGAGGATCACCTTATTTAAACATGAAATATCTTTTTATAGTGATTATTTTTCATATATTTTATGAAATCTACTTAAATAGGAAATATAAACTTTATAAATAAATAGTGATAAAAGTTATGTTTTAAATTTTATCCAATACATCCTTAAGGAAACATTTAGAAGTTTAGACATTAGTGTTAGTCATACATCCAACTCTACCTGACTAGATTATTATTACTAAAGACAATAAATGTTTGCTTTGGACTACTTTTACATATTATCATGCTAATTCAAATTTGATCTAATTCTTTTATTTTTGCTGGGAAAAGTCACTACCATCTTATTGTTTTAGATTTTAAAGTTTTAAAGCCATGTTTTGCTCTTCCTTTAAGGTATTTTTTTTAAACTAATTATGTCTGTCACATATATTTAGGTTATAATTCCTCTAAAGGAGCATAGAGAATTTGCTACAGAACTTAAAGAGTGAAAGTATTTGCTCAGAACAATATTAGAAAATTATACACAGGGATTAATCAAATTGAACACTAATTACTGAGTGCTATTCAACAACACCCACAAGAATGAACAAAGAAGCAATAAGATGCAGGAAAGAAATAAACATGTCTCTTTTTGGCATGCAGTGAATTAGTACAAAAAAAAAAAAGAAGCTGACTTCATACACCCTCTAAGCTTCATGTAGTAACAAATTTCACATTAAAGTTTTGTCTGCATACAATGTATGGATCTCCTTCAAATATGTAATGAGTGCCTGTTAAGGTTTGGACTAGGACCATACAGTAAAGATCCAGACACATAAGATCCATGCCAGTAGCACTGTAGCACTTACTGAATTATCTTATACAGCATGGTATAACCTAAGCACTATGCAGAGGTTGTTTCTCACTTCTTTTCAAAGCCTGAATAACATTCACAAGAACATAATTTTTATGACTACTGTTGCAGCTATTGTTGCTCCTAAATTTGGGGGAATATATTTTCTCTCTCATACCTATTTTTAGATGCATTTCTTATTTTTTCAATAAATAATTATGTATTGTTCATATATTTATCAACTTTTTCTTTTGATCACCTTCACATAACTTCCAAGATAGCACCATTAATTCATTGTGTTTGAGATCAGGCTTCATGGTCTCTTCTGATGGCATCTAATGCTCTACCATTACAGAAAATGTTGTGTTCTTAATTATTTTGAATAATTTAATCGATGCCATCTACAACTACATTGTACAAAGTATTTGTTTTATCATATCTGGTAATTCTCCTGTCTTTATCTTCCATATTCATTGGATTACCCATAAAGATTAAACCCATCTTCATGCTTTTTCCAGTTACTCATTCTATTCTGAGTCACTTAAAGACCCTCTGCCCAAGTTCTTGCTGTCTTTTCTATCAAACTGCACATTCTTCTACATAGTTAACATATTACCCCAAAAAGACTGTTTTTCATGTTTGATATCACATACAACATAACACAAATCATATAAATTACTAATATTTTCAAGTAAATATTATAATACACACATACACAGTTTCACAAACCATGCAATGCACAGAATGCAAATGCATATATAAAATTCTCAGACGTGAAAAGCAACCTTTATGTTAATTGCATGCCTTTGACATTAACAGCGTGGCAGGTAACCATTATCACTTCCTTTAACAACATATGTCAGGGTTGTTTGGATATAGGGTTTATAAAAATAGAGCTATTTGGGAAGTATTCATATACTTTGTAGTAAAATATTTTACCTTAGAAGAATTCAGATTTACAGAGATACTCAGAATTCAGATTTACATAATACTCTTTTCAGCTTCTCCTCTTCCTCATGGCTAACATTTATAAACTTGGAATATTTGTGAAAAATCAAGAAATTAATGTGTTATAACATCATTAACTAAACCACAAACATTCTGATTTCTTTAGTGTTTAATGAATGTCCTTGTACTGATCTAGATTACAATTAGGAACACTATATTATATTCAGATTCCACACGTATTTAGTCTTTTATTTTCCCTCTTTTTATTAAAAATAAAAGAAATATGTTACATAATATGTCCAAAATACACGCCCCCCCACCTCAATCCCCTTTCACCTAGATTCACTCTTTTTGTCTTTTATTACAAAACAAAGAGGCTTCGAAAAGATAGTAAGTAAATAAAATAAAACAAGATAAGAAAAAGAAGAAAAAAACCTTTTCAAGTCATTGGAACAAATCAGATAGAAGAAAAGGAGACCAGGAAAGGGCACAAGAAGCAGAGAGCCACTCATTTATAAATTCAGGTATCCCGTAAAACCACTAAACTGGAAGGCATAATTCTGTGCAAGGCCATGGTGTCTACAGACACTCACTGGCTACCTCAGTCTCTGTGAGGGCACATGAGCTTTAGTCATGCTGACTTATACAGCATAGTTTTCTTGTTGTCCTCCATGTCTTCTTGGTGCATCCATTTTACACTCTTTCTGGCTTTTCTTATACTGGAGTCCCTGAATCCTCAAAGGAGGGATTTGATAGATACTTGCGTTTTATGGCAGAATGTTCCAAGGTTTCTCATGCTCTGCATTAAAAACAAAACAAAACAAAAAAAAACAGCATAAAAATTGGAGTATGGAAGTAAACAGAGAATTCACAAGAGGGGAATCTTGAATGGCTGAGAAGCACTTAAAGAAACGATCAAAATCCTTAGTAATCAGGGAAATGCAATAATCAAAACGACCCTAAGATTCTACCTTACACCAATCAGAATGACTAAGATCAAAAACTCAGGTGACAGCACATGTTGGTAAGGATATGGAGAAAAAGGAACACTCCTCCACTTCTGCTAGGATTGCAGACTGGTACAACCACTCTGGAAATCTATCTGGAGATTACTCAGAAAATAGGAAGTAGATCTTCCAAAAGATCCAAATATACCACTCTTGGGCATATACCCAAGAAATGCTTCACCATGCCACAAGGGCATGTTTCCACTATGTTCATAGTGGCCTTGGATACACAAATATGGTTCATTTACACAACACGGAACACTACTCAGCTATTAAGAACAAGGGCATCCTAAGTTTGCAGGCAAATGGATGGAACTAGAAAATATTATCTTGAGTGAGGTAACTCAGATCCAAAAGAACATGGTTGATATGTGCTCAGTAATAAGTGGATATTAGCCAGAAAAAGTACAGAATACACAAGATATAGTCCACAGAACTCAAAAAGTTAAAACGACAAAGGGCCCAAGTGGGAACTTCTCAATTCTACTTGGGATGGAGAAGAAAGCAATCACAGGAAGGGGAGGGAGAGAGAGAGAGAGAGAGAGAGAGAGGGATGGTCCTAGCAATCACTAGAACGGGACAGGGAGTGGAAGAGGGGAACACGATTTGGTATTGGGTGGGGGGAAAGGACTGAAACCTTGAAGGGCAGCAGAAAGAATGGAAACAGGCTACTGTGGAAGGTAGAAGGTGGGGGGGTGGACCCTCCAGAATGTACCAGAGACCTGAGAGGTGAGAGACTCTCAGGACTCAAAGGGAGGGACTTAGATGAAATTCCTTACATTGGGGAGAGGGAACTTGTAGAGACTACCTCCAGCAGAAAGACAGGGCATCCATCGAGTCAGGGGTGGAATTGCCATCCCACAGTCAAGAGCACTGGTTCATAATTGTTTCTTTCTGTAAGAATTTCAGGGACAAAAATGGAGAAGAAGATGAGGAAAAGGAGGTCCAGTGACAAGCCCAAAGTGGGATCCAACTCACGAGGAGGCCTCAAGGTCTGACACAATTACTGAGGCTATGGAGTGCTCACAAAAAACGTACCTATCATGAGTGCCCTACAAAAGAACCAACAAGCAGGTGAGTCAGATGCACATAATTACACCCAACCAAATAACAGAAGCTGCTGACCCCTGTGGTTGAATTAGGAAAAAACTGGAAGAAGCTGAGGAGGAGGGCAACCCTGTAGGAGGACAAGGATTTTCAACTTGGATTTCTGAGATCTCTCAGATACTGGATCACCAACCAGACAGCATTCACCAGCTGATATGAGATCCCCAACACATATGCAGCAGAAAACTACTGGTCTTGGTTCAGTGAGAGAAGATGCACCTGACCCTCAAGAGTCTGGAGGCCCCAGGGAGTGAGTAGGTCTGGTGGGGTGGGGGTGAAATGTAGAGACAGGGGGGTGGGGAGGAGGTATGGGAAGTGGAACAGTTGAAAGGTAGACCAGGAGGGGAATAGATTCTGGCTGTGTCCTTGGTATTTGTTCCCATCAGTTGCAGAAAGAAGCCTCTCTGTGTTGGCCTAAGCAAGGCTCTGCACCGCTTCCTAAGCATGAGTAGACACTACTCATGTATGCGAGACAACATCCATCAATGTTTTAAGTATAGTTCCAGTTCTCGGTCATATTCCATTATATGCAGATACTCAAAGTTTATTCCACATTTTCTTTGTGCTACACATACGTAGCTAAACTGTTTTCAGTTTTCCCCAGTTTTAGAAGTATCGACCTGAGCTTTGTGTGCACTGCCTTCCAAACATAAATATGATATCCTGCTTTAATCCCTTCAGATTTTTTTCAACATGCTTAAGAATTAAATTTGAACATCATCTAGCTTCTTCCCTCCTACACAGTTTATCTCCTGCTTGTGTGTGTGTGTGTGTGTGTGTGTGTGCCTATGCCACTGAAAGCTCTACTCATAGGGATATAACTAAATTTTAAGTTACACAGCATTAGATGACCAGTTACATTTGGCTGAAATGTGTATTCTGTTTTTCATTAGACTCGCACAGCTCCTTATTCTTTAAGGTGTCAGAGAATGAAGGATTCCCTTATATCGTAGAAGGAAAATGTCAGCAGTCTTCATCATGGCTGTCCTCAGAACACGATCACACTTCTTCAAAAGTCGGTATGAATGCACTTTTTCATATTTGTTGCATCAGAAAACAGACATTTTATTCAGATGAATTGTACTCCTATTTTGGTGATGTACTCAAATGAACAGCTACTATTTTTTTATTAAAATGATAATTTTACTTCTCATTTTCAGACTTTATTAAACTTATTTAGACTTTATTTTTAGAATCCGTTATCATGTTTTTTTCTATCACCCCCATACTTTAATGCTATAAAATCAAATAATGGGTATTATTGTGTAGATGTGGTTATAATTGAGATGCAATTTTGAACATGAAAAACCATGACAAGGACCTTCAAATACATTCAAGCATGTTCAAAGACAAGTCTTCAAATTATTACAGTAAAATATTATTCACTAACAGTTGATTAACTATTGTAAAAACAACTATTTCATTGGAGTGGATATTTAAAACATATTTAAGCCTTAAGATTATTTGCAGTGTACATTAAAAATGGATTTTACAAATTGATTTTCTGATTCAGATTGTTATCATCTAATAAAATATTTAACTTATCTAAATTTCATCATTCAACCGTGCCTTTTTGTGACATGAAAATCCTCCCAGAATATTTCTTTTTCATTCATGTACCTAAGTAATTATGAGGATATTGTCTAGGAGCAAGAGAATTTAAAGTAGATGAAGAAACAGAGCTTAAAACCATAATGTTGGCATGCTGGATAATGAATGATAAAACATTTTTTAATGTTTTGTTTTATCTACTATTTGTTCTTTTATTTTCTTAATTCTAAATTTACCACTTCCCACTAAGATAAGCTGCATGTATCCTCCACTTTCACATTTATTTTTCTACAAAAGTCCTACTCAAAATCGGCTGTTCTTTGTTCCTCACTATCATTCAGTCAGTCAGACAGGATAAGAAATTAGAAATGACATATAAAGTTATCATTTTGAACCCATAGACATATTGTCTACATTATGATCCCATCAAAATTAAAAAAATGCTGTTGTCATACTACATCTGAAGCAAAATTTTGCTCACAGCATAGTCATGTTATACTCTGCAATTTAAGGAGAAAACAGACATATTTTGCCTCACCTTATGCTGGGATCAGAAATCCTCACATACACTAAGCAAGAGCTCTTATCCCCAGACTCCAGAACACATAGCTCCAATATGCTCTAGTTCATGCTGTACACAGATGGGCATTCCCTTTCAAATGGAAGATAGATGTGGGAGTTGTTATCTTGGGAAATTCATAGACAGAAAAGATATTTTCTTTTTACTTCAAACTTAGAAACAACTGGAAAATGTTTATAACTGTGAAAAAAGTCAACCTTCAGGCTAAGTCTTATGTATAAAAATGTTATCGTAAATGGTATCTACAATAACAACAGTCCTCCTCCCCAAAACAAAAAACATACAAAAACAAAACAGTGTGATTGACTGGGACCAGTGCCCTGTAATAAAAAAAATGCCTCACAGAACTCAATTTTACATTTCCTTCTGCAAAGGATGAAATACATCCCACATGTTATGGTCACACGTCTTAGTAATATGATAGAGTTTGCAATATAGTATTATTGACACTGATTTATTAATATTGATTTCTAAGCTGTAAAACATAGACAAAGCTATTTTCTTTTGCTTTCTTTCCTTAGTGCATCAAAGTAAAAATGGTAAATTATAAATTGTGAGCTGTCGTAAGTTTTGATAAAGTATCAACAGAATGGTTTCTCAATATTATATTTCAAAACTGCAATTAATAGACTTAAAAGTATACACTCTAATAAAATGGAATCATTTTACATTTAGAGTAGAGTTACATTTAAACAAATGGATGCTATGTATAAAAATACATGCTATTGGACACTGAATAATTTTTACCATATAAAATAAATTTGTTACTTATAAAAGAAATAAGTTGTTATAGCATAATTATATTAACAAAATTATGTTGCCTGTTTAATATTAAACAACGTTATATTTTACTTTTAAAAAATTATTATGCTGTTAGGCAAAATGGGATTTGGTTATTTTTTATATACATATTTTCATAATTAAAGAAACAGTGTTCTGCTATGTGGTCGTGTCTTTCCTAGAACTTACAGTTTTTGCCAGAGTCTCAGATTTGTAGCTATTCAAACTGATTAAATTCCTATTAAATTCTTGAATTATAGATTTTTACCACAATACCAAACATTTTAGCATAGCTTTGTGAAATATAAAATAGTATCGCTGTTGCCATATCACCAAAATACTACAATATATGTAATACTAAAAAACACACAAATATATTATCATCATATTTAGAGATTAATAATTTTAAAGTGAATAATAAAAACATTAATTTTATTTAAAATCTGTCAGAAATACAATATGCGCATTGATTAAATAGCAATTTAATTATTTAATAAATGGTATTTTAATATCTTAGAAGCAAGGTTAATACTAAATAGAATCATGTTATCTGGCTTAGCTCTCTAACCATATAATGCTCTACAATTATTGTCTCTTTCTTTAAACAGCCACCTTAACAAAATAATAAGAATGCCAACTTATAACTTGAACCAAAGTCTGAAATCTTTCATAGTTTACAACATTATTGTGCATATTTGCAATATTACAACATTGTATATCTTTATATATATTTTTATGTTATTTATATTATTTACAACATTGCAATTTCATCAGCAAATATGAACATAGCTCAAAATCTAATCAAACTTAATATATCATTATGTAATAAAATCCACTTTAATTTTATATTAAGGTTATTTGAAGGCTCTCATGTATGAATAAGTCTGCAAAGAAGTCCTTATATTTTCTGTAAATCTTTCTTGTAACAAGTTCTTCAAGAGTGTGTGATAGAACTTAAACACATCTGATACTATACCATCAATGAGATTGACTCTATGAAAATCTATCACCAAGAAATTAATTGGATGCTGCATAGTTATTCATAGTTGTTCTACTTGTATTATTAAGTCAACTGAAATTACTGGACCACAAAATTAACATTCTAGTTATTTGGGCAGACTCATCTGAATGGAAATGATTATGCATTGATCAAATCTGGTTCTCCATGGATTGGCTATTAAGACAAGTGAAATGCTTGATCCCATCACAGCTTTGGTTGAGGCAATAATCCTCTGTATATTTATTTTCTTTAATACAGAACTCAATAATTAAATGCCATTTAAGGATATAATATCTGTTTAATTCTGTCTGTTTTACTAGACATTACTCTTATAATGGGGAACATAGCATTTATAGAATATACCCACTGAAACAAAAGTATAAATGACAATATTCTCTGAAGAAAGTATTTTAAATATTCAAACAAAAACATTTTTTGAAAATTTTATTAGATATTTTCTTTATTAGATACATGTCATATGATATCTCAATTCCCTGTTTCCCCTCCAAAAAAAAAAAAAAAAGAAAAAGAAAAAAGAAAAGAAAAGAATCCTGTTCCTTCCCCTCTCCTCCTGCTCACCAACCCACCCTCTCCTGCTTTCTGGCCCTGGAATTCCTCTACACTGTGGTATAGAACCTTCATAAGGCCAAGGGCCTCTCCTGACATTTATAGCTGTCTCCTGAGGGGCTCTTAAAGTATCCTACTAATACAGAAGTAGAGGCTCACAGCCATCCATTAGACTGAGCACAGGGTCCCCAGTGAAGGAGCTAGAGAAAGGACCCTTAGGATGAAAATGAAAAACATTTTTATAGTTTGAAAGTTATCAATATGCGCCATCACCTAAATGATCATTATTTTGCCTCTTTCTCTAACAATGAAAACCACATTGATTTGTATGTACTTAATACCTTTGTTATCTTTATTTTAGTTTTATTGTTAGCCTCTACAAATTAGACATGTTATTCAAAATATATATTAAGCAAACTTGGTATAGCCTATTTTGAACAGCTTTTCTCCCACATATCTATTTTGGCAGGAATAAATTTGAAAACTAAATATCTAAAATGTAAACCTAAATAGGTGTCCTGGCTAGTTACACGTCAACTTGACATAAGCTACAGTCATTTGTGAGTTGGAAGCCTTAACTGAGAAATGTCTCCTTAAGATCAGGCTACAGTCAAACTTCAGGGAATTTTCATAACTAGTTAGTGATGTAGTGTCGGGGCCCTCTCGACCAGCAAGACAGGACACGACCATGGGTCTTCTTTAAGCAGTTTATTTAGGTCCTTTTATACATGTTTACTTCTTCTACACTTTTTCTAGCTAGCTAGCTTCTTGATGTTACAAGCTTATTCTGGCTAGCCCCTTGATGTTACATGTTAGCTCTCCTCTACTTCTCTGGTGGTTCTCTGGTGGTGTCTGGTGGTGGTGTCTGGTGGTTCTCTGGTGATGGTCCTGGGATATGCCCACAGACCTAAATACCTTGTGCCCGCCAACCCCTGCAGGCCACGTGGGAACAGCAGATAGGTCACACAATGCAGAAGCGGCCAGAGACAGCAAGTGTAGCCAATTCAGGACTTATCTCAAGAGAGCGCTCACTTTCGGGATAGTGGAAGGCGGGAACCAGCTGGTACACCGCAGCTCTCTACAATGTAGAAGGATCCAGTCCATGTGGGGAGGCCATGCCAGGGCTGGTGATCTTGGGTTTTATAAAAAAATAAAATAAAATGATCAAGATATGTAAGCAGCATTTCTCTATAACTTCTATATATGCTCTTTCTTCCAATTTCCTGCCCTTGTTTTGAGATTCTGTCCTTATTATCACAATAGTGATATGGAAGTGTAAACTAAATAAGCCCTTTCCTCTCCAGGTTGTTTTTGATCATAGTGTTTCAGCACAACAATCATAACCCTAACTAGGACAATAAGTAAGGATAAGATGGGTTTCAGCTATTATCTTCAGACACATAGCTGATTCACTTACTTTTAATACTTAAATAGTTTCAATCAGAAACTTCAAAATGCCAAACTCAGAGTTTCATTTTCAAACAATAAGTCACTTAGCTAAGCAGAGTTAACACTGAGATGTATAAATACCAAAATTCTCCTTAATCAAATTCTACCTAAAAATACTATCATATTAACTCCTACCCCTTTAGACTCTATTTTAGACAAATATATTAATATTATCAGAGATGAATTAAACTGAGCTGCACATATCTACAATCTCAGAACTCTGGAGGCCAAACTAAAACAATTAGGAGTCAAGGCTAGCCTCAACTAAATAGTGAGGCCAGCTTGATCTAGATGAGATTTTCAAAACAGCTACAAAAGAATTAGCCCAGAAGCTCAGAATGCCCAAGATACAATTCATAGACCATATGAAGCTCAAGAAGAAGGTAGACCAAAGTGTGGATACTTCAGTCCTTCTTAGAAGGGGGAACAAAATACCCATGGGAGGAGATACAGAGACAAAGTGTGAAGCACAGACTGAAGGAAAGGTCATCCAAAGACTGTTCCTACCTGGAAATTCATCCTATATACAGTTACATCCCAGACACTATTGTGGATGCCAACAAGTGCTTGCTGACAGGAACCTGATATAGCTGTCTCCTGAGAGGCTCTACCGGTGCCTGATAAATACAGAGGTGGATGCTCCCAGCCAATCACTGGACTGAGCATAGGTTCCCCAATGGAGGAGCTAGAAAAAGGACTGAAGGAGCTGAAGGGTTTTGCAGCCCCATAGGAGAACAATATGAATCAATCAGTACCCCCAGAGCTCCCAGGGACTAAACCAGTAGCCAAAGAGTACACATAGAGGGACCTATGGCTCCAGCTGCATATGCAGCAGAGGATGACCTTGTTGGGCATCAATAGGAAGAAAGGCTCTTGGTCCTGTGAAGGCTCAATGTCCCAGTATTGGGGAATGCCAAGACGGGTGGTTGGTGAGCAGGGGAAGGAGAGATAGAGTAGGAGGTTTGCAGAGGGGAAACCAGGAAAAGAGATAACATTTGAAATGTAAATAAAGAAAATATTTAATAAAAAAGAATGCAAACTAGAAAATATTACATTCAAAATAATATATTCAAAAGAGGAACTTTAATTTAAATTTCATGTCTATTTTTCAAGTTAATATTACTAATTTTAATGCTTAATAAGTATTTTTGAAATCAGTCTACACCTTATCATCTTTATTGAAAATTCTACATATTCTTAAGTTACAATTTTGATCTCCAACAGAAACTTACATGGGTATTAAAAATACTGAAATAGGAGCAGTTGTAAACTCTTAATATTTCTATTCACAACTAAAACAAATGGAGAATATTTTCAAAATCAGGACTATGATTCTGATGTAGACATGTATTAAAGCATGTGTTTTTAATTACTTGAATTTCTTATTTGTTCTCATATTAATCATACTACATCATATCACATAAAGTACATTGGAAGATGTGAAAAGAATGTTTATGAATAAAAATAAAATAAGTTTAAAATCATATCAGAAAAAAACTCTGGTGAAGCAAAGCAACACAAGGACTAGTCTAAATCCACAGCTGCCTTGGCTCAGTAATTTTCTATCATTGAGACACTGAAGCTTTATCATTGAAGCTTTGCCAAATTGAAGGCACCAAAGCTTAGAGGAAATCAGCCCAAGATGCAAACCAAATAAGCATTCAAAACTAAACAAGCAGTCTTTATTATAATCAATAACTTATTTGATATCCTTTTGTTCTTAACAGTCAAAAAAGTACCATTTATAAAATGCTGGGGACAGCATACCATGACAGGGACTGCCAGCAATAAGCTTGGATGGAGACATCTCAGAAGCCCACCGAAGCTCCTTGTAGGGAAGGATGACATCTGGGATCCTGAGAAGCAGGAGACACACTGTTTTAGGGGACTGGCCATCTGAAATATGGGACTACCTGCAGTAGGCTGGGATGGAAAAAAAAAAATCTCAGTAGCCCACAGTAGCTCTTTGTAAAAAACAGTTTTTCTCATGTCTCCTAACTTTAGTCCTGGACAATAGCTGTATAGATTTCATTTGTGTGTGTGACTGCTTTTCAGTTGGCCTTGGTATGCATAATTATTTTCTTATACCTGACTTTCTTGCTTCTTTCTTCTTCTACTCTGGGGAATTCTGTGAAACTAGATATTCTTTGACATAATGGATTCTTAAACAATTAAAAATTGAGAAATAGGGGCATAGCACAGCACAGTCCTAATGGGCCAAGTACATGCTATATAATAACTGGTACAAAGATAGTTCCAGATTAATGTTTGACTTATAAAAATATTCGAGAAAATATTAGAAAAGAAATAGAACTAATATTGGGACTCCACAAAAAGGAAAAAAAAATCTATTGAAGTTATAAATTATTTTACACAACATGTGAGAGTGGTTTCTAGATAAACAGGTATAAAATATATAAAACTTTAAACTAGTAAAACTAAGTCAAAACACTGGGACTCTTAAGAAAATCATTGTGTGCAATGTACAAAAACAAAGAGCTAATGGAACTACTGAGTTAAGGGTTAACATGATTCTGACCATTGCCTGACATCTTTGCCCATGCCATTTATCATTAGACTTTCACATGAAAATACAAATAGCTGACTTTGGAGCTCTGAGTTCTAAAGTATAATAAGTCAAAAATTAAAGTTAATGATAACTTTTTTGTAATTGTTATTATTTTGGCTACTGGCCTGAAAATAGGGAAAACTTAAGATTTTGGGGAACAATAATTCTTAATTTTTTGTGAGATGTGGTTATTTTTTAAATTGATTTAGTAATTGTAGAGAGCTGCGATGTGCCGAGCCCTAAGATGGCGCCAGTTTCCGCCTTCCGCTAGCCCGAAAAGTGAGTGCTCTCTGAGATAAACAAGTCCTTATTTGGCTAAGCTTGCTGCCTCTGGCTGCTTCTCTATTGGGCAGACTATCTGCTGTTCCCATGTGGCCTGCAGGGGTTGGCAGGCACAAGGTATTTAGGTCCATGGGCATTCCCCAAGAAGGAAGAAGCTTGTAACGAGGTCCTGAATAACTAGAGGAAGAGGAAGAAGCTTGTAACAAGGTCCTGAATAAACTGCTTAAGGAAGAGCTCGTGGTCGTGTCCTTCTGGCTGGTCAAGGGAAACTCGACAAGTAATAATTATACAATGTCTTTTTTTCTACCTACTTTTGGAGTATCAATAAAAGACTGGGACAAGAAAAAGATGAGAGAGCAAGTGAGAGTGCAAATGTAGAGAGTGAGTAGAGAATATGAGAAAAATGTGTAAAAAGTAAGTGAAGATAAAATGTGAAGACTGAGAGAGGAAAAAATATAAAGAGTGAAAGAAGAGAAAATGTGAGGTGTGTGTGTAGAGTGTGTGTGTGAGTGAAAGGAGAGGGCATATGGCTCGTGTGAGATATGTGTGAAGAATATGTGAGAGTTAAAGGGGAATGCACAGAGGAAGTTCAAAAAACAGAGAAGCACACAGGAGAAAAGCAGCACTCACAAGAGAATACAGAGCATGTACAGCCTCAAGCTGCAAGTGAGAAAGCAAAAAAGAAAGAGAACAAAGAATAAGAGAGAAGAGAGAAACTTTAAGCCTTAAAAAAATTGCCTGTCAGCTTATACCCAAAATAATAGTCTGTATATATTTATTATGTGCTTCCAGATTGAGAACTCTGACCCTATGTAGAGGCGAGACCCCCAACAGTAAGTGGTGCCCAATGTGAGACTTGAACCCACAACCTCGAGATATCTGATTTTAAAGTTAGTATAAATAGATTGTTCAGCATGTTTGTGTAGCTACTACTAGCCTGTTAACCTGATTCTCTCCATGGGGTCCCCTGCTCCCACATCTTGCACAACAACTGTTTTTCTTAAATTGACTGAAATAAGATGAATAAGACAAGAACAAGAGACGAAAAGGTTGACAAATAGAAGAAGGAAGATGTGAAAGTATCTTTATGTGGAGATGATATGAACATGAACCAAAAGTAAGATAAATATGCCACAAGAAAACAACTAAAGCTGGCAAATATGTTTAGCAAATTATCAGCATTTGAAATGAACTTGGAAGCATCAGTGCTTTACCTGTACACCAATGAAAGCCAGTGAGTACTTCTCAGGGAAACAGCCTCATTAAGGATAGCTTACAAAACTTTTGGAATTATCCTCACAAACACATTAAGAGAATTGTACAATGAAAACATTAAAATGCTTAAAAAAAAAACCCTCCAGTGCTTATAGATTTATAGTTCAGTTCTGAGTTTATTAAAACAGCTGTTTTACCAACCGAGATTTACTGATTCAACCTATCCACCTCAAAATTCCATCAGAATTATTTGAAGAAATTAAAGGAACAACAACCACATCAATAATAACAAAAACTTACATTTTATATGGAAACCCAAAACCCCATGAAGACCTAAGATAATCATGATTAGGAAACACAATATTACGATGGTCTTTTTTATAATCATATATAATCCAGAGTATCCAGTTAGTGCTGCCTACATAAATATGAATCTGAGACCAAATTCTGGGGAATGGTCAGCCTACTAAGGCCTACATGTCCCAAGAAAGCTGACTTTCTCTCTCTTAACAATTGTCAACTCCGATAGCTTCTCAGGTAGAGGAGGCCTTATGTTCCTCTTTCTTCTCTGTGTTGGAATATTGGCGGCTTTGATCAGCATATGTCTTGTGTAGACAACCATACACAGGTGTTATGATTTCATGATATCCATGGACCTATTATGTCCAGAAAATATTATTTCTTCATAGGACTCTCTGATTTCTGAGTCTTAGAATCTTCCTGTCCCCTTTTCACGAGTATCCCTGAGCTCCTGTCTAAAGGAAATACAGGGACAAAGAGTGGAGTAGATACTGAAGGAAAGGTCATCCAGAGACTGCCCCACCTGGGGATCCATCCCACATTCAGACACCAAACCCAGACACTGTTGAGAATGGCAAGAAGTGCTTGCTGACAAGGACCTGATATATTTGTCTCTTGAGAGGTTCTGCCAAATATTGACCAATACAGATACAGATGTTTATGGCCAACCATGGGACTTAGCACATGGACCCCAATGGAGAAGTTAGGTGAAAGATTGATGGAGCTGAAGAGGCCTTAACTGGCATCAATGGGAAGAGAAACCCTTAGTCCTGTGAAGGCTTGATGCCCCAGTGTAGAAGAATGCTAGGACAGTGAGGGGAGAGAAGGTTAAGTGGATGGGGGAGGACCCTCATAGGAGCAGGGTAAGGGGGGATAGGATGGGGGCTCACAGAGGGGAAAATGGGAAAGGAGATTGTTAGGCGCCGGCCAATGTCAGCCACACAAGCATAGCACGCCGCTCACCTACGCATGCGCTTGACTATACGTTGCCCATTCCACTGTACCCTCCCCAAAAGGGTGATGCGGTATCAGCAGGCACTGCTGAGCCAATGACAATGTGGGCAGACGTTGTTAGCCAATCAGGCATGGACACATTCGCACAGGAGAGCTTAAAAGCTGACTGCCCCGTGGGTCGGAGGTCTCTCTCTCTCAATTCAATGAGGGCGCTCCCAATAAAGTGTGATTGAGAAGGATCCTGGTGTTGGCGTCCTTCCTGCTAAAGGGGGGATGCGACAGGAGATAACATTTGAAATGTAAATAAATTATCTAAGTAAAAATAGGAATAAAAGTAAACAAAATATACTTGTAAAAAAAAGATTGAACACTCTTCAGTCACTTACTCTTGCATTTTGACTAGTTATAAGTCTATTAAGTTCATCAGCTACCAAGAGACAATTCTCTGATGAGGGTTAAAAGTTTGTAAAAGGTTAAGTACTTCGAAGGTCATTTGGTATCATGTCTAACAGAATAACTATAGTAGGGTCTATTACATTCCCATTATTATAAAGCAGTTTCCTCTAAGATTAAAACCTTCCATCTTGAAGGAGAGATTATTGGGACACTACATTGTATATAGTATGTAAAATAAGAGACTATTTTAAGGCTTGAAATTAAAAGAAAATTGAAACAACGGTGCTCTTTGAGAAAGTGAACCATTTCATTAATTAAGAACAGGAAGTAACAACTCAAACTTACTTCAGGAAAGTCCTGAAAGTGACTAGATTTACACATCCCCTATGTTCCCAACCATAAAGAATTAAGGACGAATGCTGTGAGCCACTGTCAGGTAAGCAGAGCTGCCTGGAAGGAGCAATGAGCTGAGATTTCTGGAAGAAGCCCAATCCAAGGAAACATACTATAAGGAGAGTCTACAATGAGTTCATCTGCCAAGTTGTACAGTGGCTCCAGGTTTCCAGGTTTTGTGATTGGTTTGAGTTTGACTTTTGTGATGCATCTGTCATTAAGACATTTTTGTGCCTTTCAGTAAGCCTTTCCATCTGTATTTCTGTTAGTAACCCAAGTATAACTCATTGGTTTATTAAGTTTGACCTTGAAGGTATTCCATTCTTTGGTCTGTCACATGTTCCCTATCTGGTATATATATATATATATATATATATATATATATATATA